>JAVJAP010000022.1:600000-795576 GCA_034770075.1 Aralia elata | reverse complement strand
GAATGAAACAATGATAGAAGGTCTCCCCTAAATCATAAACTTGTGTGAGGATGGGTACACATCATTTTGAACGCGGATAGTGATGGGAGTACACATATTTTGATGCTAATCCAAACTAGAACGAGAGTAATAAGACTTCGACCTCTTTATTTTAAAATTTGAAAGAAAGAAGAACTAATGGAAACAATAACGAAGGTCTCCACTAGAATCATGATAACTTGTGTGCGAGATGTACACACATCGTTTTGAACCGCAGTCACCACATCAGAACCACAGATAGTGGATGGGATTG
Organism: Aralia elata; assembly: GCA_034770075.1. Lineage (NCBI taxonomy): Eukaryota > Viridiplantae > Streptophyta > Magnoliopsida > Apiales > Araliaceae > Aralia > Aralia elata. The sequence continues at coordinate 795,284 of JAVJAP010000022.1, read as the reverse complement.
CTCTTTTTGACGCTAATCAACACTTAGAATGAAACTAATAAGACGATTAATCACCTCTTTTTCTTTGACAATATTGAAGGAACGAATCACACAATAAGAAGGTCTCCCCTAAATCATGACTTGTGTAAGATATACACACCAAAACATCGTTTTGAACGCGATAGTGAATGGTATTACTCCTTTTGATGACTAATCAAACTAGAACGAAGTTAATCAGGACTCCTAATCCACCTTTTTCTTTGACAATTTGATGACGAACGATGAAAACAGACAAGAAATGTCTCACCTAAATCATGACTTGCGTGAGTTATGAACACAATCGTTTTGAACGGCGACAAGTGAGGGGATTCTATTCCTTTTGATGGCTACTCCAAAACTAGAATGAAGCAATAGGACTGACCGCTCTTTATTTTGACAATTTGAAAAAGAACAAATGAAACAATAAGGAGAGGTCTTCCTAAAATCAATGTATTGTGTGAGATGTACACTTTGATTTTAATGGGTTTGTGATGGGATTGCTCTTTTCGACGCTAAATCAAACTAGAACGGAACTAATAGAACAGGCTAATCACCTCTTTCTTTGACTATTTTCACAAAGAACGAATTCAAACAATAAGTAAGTGTCTCCCTAAATCATGACTTCGTGTGAGATGTACACATCGTTTGGAACGGCGATAGTGATGGTATTACTCATCCTTTTGATACTAATCAAACTAGAATGAAGTTAATAAGGACAGCAAATCACCCTCTTTTTTGACAATTTGATGGAACTAATTAAACAATAAAAAGGTCTCTCCCTAAATCAAGTCTCGTAGTGAAATGTGTAAGCATCATTTTAAACGCGCGGATAGTGATGCGATTACTCCTTTTTGATGCTAATCAATCTAGAACGAAGTATCACCTCTTTCTTTGACAATTTGAATGGAACTAATAATAAAACAATAAGAAAGTCTCACTAAAATTCATAATTTTGTGAAATGTACACATCGTTTTGAACGCGATAGTGATGAGATTGCTCCTTTTTGAATGCTAAATCATTTTATTAAAACGTAGAACGGAAGTAAATAAGGACTTTCCTAATCACCTCTTTCTTTTGACAATTTGAAAGGAACGAATGAAACGATAAGGAAGGTCTCCCTAAATCATTGACTTGTGTGGGATGTACACATCGTTTTGAACACGATAGTTGATGGGATTGCTACCTTTTGATGCTAATCCAACGTTGAACGAAGTAATAAGGACTCCTCAATCACCTCTCTTTCTTTGGACAATTTAAAGACACGAATGAAACAAATAAGAAAGTCTTCCTAAAAATCATGACTAGTGTGTGAGGATGTACACATCGTTTTTAACGCGGTAGAGTGATGAGATTGCTCCCTTTTGATGCTAATCAAAACTAAAACGAAGTAATTATGAACTTCTAATCACCTCTTTCTTTGACAATCTGAAGGGAACGAATGCAATAATAAGAAGGTTCTCCCTAAAACATGACTTGTGTGAGATGTACAAATCGTTTTGAACGTGATAGTGATCGGGATTACACATTTTGATGATGCCTAATCAAACTAGAACGAAGTAATAGGACTCCTAATCACCTCTTTCTTTGCCTATTTGCAAAGAACGAAATGAAACAATAAGAAGGTCTCTCTAAATCATGGCTTGTGTGAGATGTTACACATCGTTTTGAATGCGATAGTGATGGGATTGCTCCTTTTGATACTAATCCAACTAAAACAAAGTAATAGGACTCCAAATCACATCTTTCTTTGACAATTTGAAGGAACGAATGAAACAATAAAAAGGTCTCCGTAAATCATGACTTGTGTGAGATGTACACATCGTTTTGAACGCGATAGTGATGAGATTTCTCCTTTTGATGCTAATCCAACTAGAACGAAGTAATAGGACTCCTAATCACCTCTTTCTTTGACAATTTGAAAGAACGAATGAAACAATAAGAAGGTCTCCCTAAATCATAACTTGTGTGAGATGTACACATCATTTTGAACGCGATAGTGATGGGATTACACATTTTGATGCTAATCAAACTAGAACGAAGTAATAAGACTGACCTCTTTATTTTACAATTTGAAAGAACTAATGAAACAATAAGAAGGTCTCCCTAAATCATAACTGTGCGAGATGTTACACATCGTTTTTGAACGCGATAGTGATGGGATTGCTATTTTTGACGATAATCAAACTAGAATGAACTAATAAGACTATTAATCACCTCTTTATTTGACAATTTGAATGAACGAATCAAACAATAAGAAGGTCTCCCTAAATCATGACTTCTGTAAGATGTACACATCGTTTTGAACGCGGATAGTGATGGTATTACTCCTTTTGATGCTAATCAAACTAGAACGAAGTAATAGGACTCCTAATCAACGTTTTTCTTTGACAATTTGAGGGAACGATTTGAAACAATAAGAAGGTTCTCCCTAAATCATGACTTGTGTGAGATGGAACACATCGTTTTGAACGCGACAGTGATGGGATTATTCCTTTTGATGCTACTCAAACTAGGAATGAAGTAATAGGACTGACCTCTTTATTTTACAATTTGAAAGAACTTAAATGAAACAATAAGAAGGTCTCCCTAAATCATGTATTGTGTGAGATGTACACATTGTTTTTAAATTGTATATAGTGATGGGATTGCTCTTTTCGACGCTAATCAAACTAGAACGAACTAATAGAACAGCTAATCACCTCTTTCTTTGACAATTTCAAAGAACGAATCAAACAATAAGAAGGTCTCCCTAAATCATGACTTGTGTGAGATGTACACATCGTTTTGAACGCGATAGTGATGGTATTACTCCTTTTGATACTAATCAAACTAGAATAAAGTAATAGGACAGCAAATCACCTCTTTTTTGACAATTTGATGGAACTAATTAAACAATAAAAAGGTCTCCCTAAATCAAGTCTCGTGTGAGATGTAAGCATCATTTTAAACGCGATAGTGATGCGATTGCTCTTTTTGATGCTAATCAATCTAGAACGAAGTATCACCTCTTTCTTTGACAATTTGAAGGAACTAATAAAACAATAAGAAAGTCTCCTAAAATCATAATTTGTGTGAAATGTACCCATCGTTTTGAACGCGATAGTGATGGGATTGCTCCTTTTGATGCTAATCAAACTAGAACGAAGTAATAGGACTCCTAATCACCTCTTTCTTTGACAATTTGAAGGAATGAATGAAACGATAAGAAGGTCTCCCTAAATCATGACTTGTGTGAGATACACACATCGTTTTGAACACGATAGTGATGGGATTGCTCCTTTTGATGCTAATCCAACTTGAACGAAGTAATAGGACTCCTAATCACCTCTTTCTTTGACAATTTAAAGAACGAATGAAACAATAAGAAAGTCTCCTAAAATCATGACTTGTGTGAGATGTACACATCGTTTTTAACGCGGTAGTGATGAGATTGCTCCTTTTGATGCTAATCAAACTAAAACGAAGTAATATGACTTCTAATCACCTCTTTCTTTGACAATCTGAAGGAACGAATGCAATAATAAGAAGGTCTCCCTAAAACATGACTTGTGTGAGATGTACAAATCGTTTTGAACGTGATAGTGATGGGATTACACATTTTGATGCTAATCAAACTAGAACGAAGTAATAAGACTCCTAATCACCTCTTTCTTTGCCTATTTGAAAGAACGAATGAAACAATAAGAAGGTCTCTCTAAATCATGGCTTGTGTGAGATGTACACATCGTTTTGAATGCGATAGTGATGGGATTGCTCCTTTTGATACTAATCCAACTAAAACAAAGTAATAGGACTCCAAATCACATCTTTCTTTGACAATTTGAAGGACCGAATGAAACAATAAAAAGGTCTCCGTAAATCATGACTTGTGTGAGATGTACACATCGTTTTGAACGCGATAGTGATGAGATTGCTCCTTTTGATGCTAATCCAACTAGAACGAAGTAATAGGACTCCTAATCACCTCTTTCTTTGACAATTTGAAAGAACGAATGAAACAATAAGAAGGTCTCCCTAAATCATAACTTGTGTGAGATGTACACATCATTTTGAACGCGATAGTGATGGGATTACACATTTTGATGCTAATCAAACTAGAACGAAGTAATAAGACTGACCTCTTTATTTTACAATTTGAAAGAACTAATGAAACAATAAGAAGGTCTCCCTAAATCATAACTTGTGCGAGATGTACACATCGTTTTGAACGCGATAGTGATGGGATTGCTCTTTTTGACGCTAATCAAACTAGAATGAACTAATAAGACTATTAATCACCTCTTTCTTTGACAATTTGAAGGAACGAATCAGACAATAAGAAGGTCTCCCTAAATCATGACTTGTGTAAGATGTACACATCGTTTTGAACGCGATAGTGATGGTATTACTCCTTTTGATGCTAATCAAACTAGAACGAAGTAATAGGACTCCTAATCACCTTTTTCTTTGACAATTTGAGAGAACGATTGAAACAATAAGGTCTCCCTAAATTATGACTTGTGTGAGATGAACACATCGTTTTGAACGCGACAGTGATGGGATTATTCCTTCTGATGCTACTCAAACTAGAATGAAGTAATATGACTGACCTCTTTATTTTACAATTTGAAAGAACTAATGAAACAATAAGAAGGTCTCCCTAAATCATGTATTGTGTGAGATGTACACATTGTTTTTAATGGTATAGTGATGGGATTGCTCTTTTCGACGCTAATCAAACTAGAACGAACTAATAGAACAGCTAATCACCTCTTTCTTTGACAATTTCAAAGAACGAATCAAACAATAAGAAGGTCTCCCTAAATCATGACTTGTGTGAGATGTACACATCGTTTTGAACGCGATAGTGATGGTATTACTCCTTTTGATACCAATCAAACTAGAATGAAGTAATAGGACAACTAATCACCTCTTTTTTGACAATTTGATGGAACTAATTAAACAATAAAAAGGTCTCCCTAAATCAAGTCTCGTGTGAGATGTAAGCATCATTTTAAACGCGATAGTGATGCGATTGCTCTTTTTGATGCTAATAAATCTAGAACGAAGTATCACCTCTTTCTTTGACAATTTGAAGGAACTAATAAAACAATAAGAAAGTCTCCTAAAATCATAATTTGTGTGAAATGTACACATCGTTTTGAACGCGATAGTGATGGAATTGCTCCTTTTGATGCTAATCAAACTAGAACGAAGTAATAGGACTCTTAATCACCTCTTTCTTTGACAAATTGAAGGAACGAATGAAACGATAAGAAGGTCTCCCTAAATCATGACTTGTGTGAGATGTACACATCGTTTTGAACACGATAGTGATGGGATTGCTCCTTTTGATGCTAATCCAACTTGAACGAAGTAATAGGACTCCTAATCACCTCTTTCTTTCACAATTTAAAAAACGAATGAAACAATAAGAAAGTCTCCTAAAATCATGACTTGTGTGAGGTGTACACATCGTTTTTAACGCGGTAGTGATGAGATTGCTCCTTTTGATGCTAATCAAACTAAAACGAAGTAATATGACTTCTAATCACCTCTTTCTTTGACAATCTAAAGGAACGAATGCAATAATAAGAAGGTCTCCCTAAAACATGACTTGTGTGAGATGTACAAATCGTTTTGAACGTGATAGTGATGGGATTACACATTTTGATGCTAATCAAACTAGAACGAAGTAATAGGACTCCTAATCACCTCTTTCTTTGCCTATTTGAAAGAACGAATGAAACAATAAGAAGGTCTCTCTAAATCATGGCTTGTGTGAGATGTACACATCGTTTTGAATGCGATAGTGATGGGATTGCTCCTTTTGATACTAATCCAACTAAAACAAAGTAATAGGACTCCAAATCACATCTTTCTTTGACAATTTGAAGGAACGAATGAAACAATAAAAAGGTCTCCGTAAATCATGACTTGTGTGAGATGTACACATCGTTTTGAACGCGATAGTGATGAGATTTCTCCTTTTGATGCTAATCCAACAAGAACGAAGTAATAGGACTCCTAATCACCTCTTTCTTTGACAATTTGAAAGAACGAATGAAACAATAAGAAGGTCTCCCTAAATCATGACTTGTGTGAGATGTACACATCATTTTCAAAGCGATAGTGATGGGATTATACATTTTGATGCTAATCAAACTAGAACGAAGTAATAAGACTGGCCTCTTTATTTTACAATTTAAAAGAACTAATGAAACAATAAGAAGGTCTGCCTAAATCATAACTTGTGCGAGATGTACACATCGTTTTGAACGCGATAGTGATGGGATTGCTCCTTTTGATGCTAATCCAACTAAAATGAAGTAATAGGACTCCAAATCACCTCTTTCTTTGACAATTTGAAGGAACGAATGAAACAATAAAAAGGTCTCCGTAAATCATGACTTGTGTGAGATGTACACATCGTTTTGAATACGATAGTGATGAGATTGCTCCTTTTGATGCTAATCCAACTAGAACAAAGTAATAGAACTCCTAATCACCTCTTTCTTTGACAATTTGAAAGAACGAGTGAAACAATAAGAAGGTCTCCTTAAATCATGACTTGTGTGAGATGTACACATCATTTTGAACGCGATAGTGATGGGATTACACATTTTGATGCTAATCAAACTAGAACGAAGTAATAAGACTGACCTCTTTATTTTACAATTTGAAAGAACTAATGAAACAATAAGAAGGTCTCCCTAAATCATAACTTGTGCGAGATGTACACATCGTTTTGAACGCGATAGTGATGGGATTGCTCTTTTTGACGCTAATCAAACTAGAATGAACTAATAAGACTATTAATCACCTCTTTCTTTGACAATTTGAAGGAACGAATCAAACAATAAGAAGGTCTCCCTAAATCATGACTTGTGTAAGATGTACACATCGTTTTGAACGCGATAGTGATGGTATTACTCCTTTTGATGCTAATCAAACTAGAACGAAGTAATAGGACTCCTAATCACCTTTTTCTTTGACAATTTGAGAGAACGATTGAAACAATAAGAAGGTTTCCCTAAATCATGACTTGTGTGAGATGAACACATTGTTTTGAACGCGACAGTGATGAGATTATTCCTTTTGATGCTACTCAAACTAGAATGAAGTAATAGGACTGACCTCTTTATTTTACAATTTGAAAGAACTAATGAAACAATAAGAAGGTCTCCCTAAATCATGTATTGTGTGAGATGTACACATTGTTTTTAATGGTATAGTGATGGGATTGCTCTTTTCGACGCTAATCAAACTAGAACGAACTAATAGAACAGCTAATCACCTCTTTCTTTGACAATTTCAAAGAACGAATCAAACAATAAGAAGGTCTCCCTAAATCATGACTTGTGTGAGATGTACACATCGTTTTGAACGCGATAGTGATGGTATTACTCCTTTTGATACTAATCAAACTAGAATGAAGTAATAGGACAGCTAATCACCTCTTTTTTGACAATTTGATGGAACTAATTAAACAATAAAAAGGTCTCCCTAAATCAAGTCTCGTGTGAGATGTAAGCATCATTTTAAACGCGATAGTGATGTGATTGCTCTTTTTGATGCTAATCAATCTAGAACGAAGTATCACCTCTTTCTTTGACAATTGGAAGGAACTAATAAAACAATAAGAAAGTCTCCTAAAATCATAATTTGTGTGAAATGAACACATCGTTTTGAACGCGATAGTGATGGGATTGCTCCTTTTGATGCTAATCAAACTAGAACGAAGTAATAGGACTCCTAATCACCTCTTTCTTTGACAATTTGAAGGAACGAATGAAACGATAAGAAGGTCTCCCTAAATCATGACTTGTGTGAGATGTACACATCGTTTTGAACACGATAGTGATGGGATTGCTCCTTTTGATACTAATCCAACTTGAACGAAGTAATAGGACTCCTAATCACCTCTTTCTTTGACAATTTGAAAGAACGAATGAAACAATAAGAAAGTCTCCTAAAATCATAACTTGTGTGAGATGTACACATCGTTTTTAACGCGGTAGTGATGAGATTGCTCCTTTTGATGCTAATCAAACTAAAACGAAGTAATATGACTTCTAATCACCTCTTTCTTTGACAATCTGAAGGAACGAATGCAATAATAAGAAGGTCTCCCTAAAACATGACTTGTGTGAGATGTACAAATCGTTTTGAACGTGATAGTAATGGGATTACACATTTTGATGCTAATCAAAGTAGAACGAAGTAATAGGACTCCTAATCACCTCTTTCTTTGCCAATTTGAAAGAACGAATGAAACAATAAGAAGGTCTCTCTAAATCATGGCTTGTGTGAGATGTACAAACCGTTTTGAATGCGATAGTGATGGGATTGCTCCTTTTGATACTAATCCAATTAAAACGAAGTAATAGGACTCCAAATCACCTCTTTCTTTGACAATTTGAAGGAACGAATGAAACAATAAAAAGGTCTCCGTAAATCATGACTTGTGTGAGATGTACACATCGTTTTGAACGCGATAGTGATGAGATTGCTCCTTTTGATGCTAATCCAACTAGAACGAAGTAATAGGACTCATAATCACCTCTTTATTTTACAATTTAAAAGAACTAATGAAACAATAAGAAGGTCTCCCTAAATCATGACTTGTGTGAGATGTACACATCATTTTGAACGCGATAGTGATGGGATTATACATTTTGATGCTAATCAAACTAGAACGAAGTAATAAGACTGGCCTCTTTATTTTACAATTTAAAAGAACTAATGAAATAATAAGAAGGTCTCCCTAAATCATAACTTGTGCGAGATGTACACATCGTTTTGAACGCGATACTGATGGGATTGCTCTTTTTGATGCTAATCCAACTAAAACGAAGTAATAGGACTCCAAATCACCTCTTTCTTTGACAATTTGAAGGAACGAATGAAACAATAAAAAGGCCTCCGTAAATCATGACTTGTGTGAGATGTACACATCGTTTTGAACACGATAGTGATGGGATTGCTCCTTTTGATGCTAATCCAACTAGAACAAAGTAATAGGACTCCTAAGCACCTCTTTCTTTGACAATTTGAAAGAACGAATGAAACAATAAGAAGGTCTCCCTAAATCATGACTTGTGTGAGATGTACACATCATTTTGAACGCGATAGTGATGGGATTACACATTTTGATGCTAATCAAACTAGAACGAAGTAATAAGACTGACCTCTTTATTTTAAAATTTGAAAGAACTAATGAAACAATAAGAAGGTCTCCCTAAATCATAACTTGTGCGAAATGTACACATCGTTTTGAACGCAATAGTGATGGGATTGCTCTTTTTGATGCTAATCAAACTAGAATGAACTAATAAGACTATTAATCACCTCTTTCTTTGACAATTTGAAGGAATGAATCAAACAATAAGAATGTCTCCCTAAATCATGACTTGTGTAAGATGTACACATCGTTTTGAACGCGATAGTGATGGTATTACTCCTTTTGATGCTAATCAAACTAGAACGAAGTAATAGGACTCTTAATCACATTTTTCTTTGACAATTTGAGAGAACGATTGAAACAATAAGAATGTCTCCCTAAATCATGACTTGTGTGAGATGAACACATCGTTTTGAACGCGACAGTGATGGGATTATTCCTTTTGATGCTAATCAAACTAGAATGAAGTAATAGGACTCCTAATCACCTCTTTCTTTGACAATTTGAAGGAACGAATGAAACGATAAGAAGGTCTCCTTAAATCATGACTTGTGTGAGATGTACACATCGTTTTGAACACGATAGTGATGGGATTGCTCCTTTTGATGCTAATCCAACTTGAATGAAGTAATAGGACTCATAATCACCTCTTTCTTTGACAATTTGAAAGAACGAATGAAACAATAAGAAAGTCTCCTAAAATCATGACTTGTGTGAGATGTACACATCGTTTTTAATGCGGTAGTGATGAGATTGCTCCTTTTGATGCTAATCAAACTAAAACGAAGTAATATGACTTCTAATCACCTCTTTCTTTGACAATCTGAAGGAACGAATTCAATAATAAGAAGGCCTCCCTAAAACATGACTTGTGTGAGATGTACAAATCGTTTTGAACGTGATAGTGATGGGATTACACATTTTGATGCTAATCAAACTAGAACGAAGTAATAGGACTCCTAATCACCTCTTTCTTTGACAATTTGAAAGAACGAATGAAACAATAAGAAGGTCTCTCTAAATCATGACTTGTGTGAGATGTACACATCGTTTTGAATGCGATAGTGATGGGATTGCTCCTTTTGATGCTAATCCAACTAAAACGAAGTAATAAGACTCCAAATCACCTCTTCCTTTAACAATTTGAAGGAACGAATGAAACAATAAAAAGGTCTCCGTAAATCATGACTTGTGTGAGATGTACACATCGTTTTGAACGCGATAGTGATGGGATTGCTCCTTTTGATGCTAATCCAACTAGAACGAAGTAATAGGACTCATAATCACCTCTTTCTTTGACAATTTGAAAGAACGAATGAAACAATAAGAAGGTCTCCCTAAATCAGGACTTGTGTGAGATGTACACATCATTTTGAACGCGATAGTGATGGGATTACACATTTTGATGCTAATCAATCTAGAACGAAGAAATAAGACTGACCTCTTTATTTTACAATTTAAAAGAACTAATGAAACAATAAGAAGGTCTCCCTAAATCATAACTTGTGCGAGATGTACACATCGTTTTGAACGCGATAGTGATAGGATTGCTCCTTTTGATGCTAATCCAACTAAAACGAAGTAATAGGACTCCAAATCACCTCTTTCTTTGACAATTTGAAGGAACGAATGAAACAATAAAAAGGCCTCCGTAAATCATGACTTGTGTGAGATGTACACATCGTTTTGAACGCGATAGTGATGGGATTGCTCCTTTTGATGCTAATCCAACTAGAACAAAGTAATAGGACTCCTAATCACCTCTTTCTTTGATAATTTGAAAGAACGAATGAAACAATAAGAAGGTCTCCCTAAATCATGACTTGTGTAAGATGTACACATCGTTTTGAACGCGATAGTGATGGTATTACTCCTTTTGATGCTAATCAAACTTGAACGAAGTAATAGGACTCCTAATCACCTTTTTCTTTGACAATTTGAGAGAACGATTGAAACAATAAGAAGGTCTCCCTAAATCATGACTTGTGTGAGATGAACACATCGTTTTGAACGCGACAGTGATGAGATTATTCCTTTTGATGCTACTCAAACTAGAACGAAGTAATAGGACTGACCTCTTTATTTTACAATTTGAAAGAACTAATTAAACAATAAGAAGGTCTCCCTAAATCATGTATTGTGTGAGATGTACACATCGTTTTTAAAGGTATAGTGATGGGATTGCACTTTTCGACGCATATCACACTAGAACGAACTAATAGATTAGCTAATCACCTCTTTCTTTGACAATTTCAAAGAACGAATCAAACAATAAGAAGGTCTCCCAAAATCATGACTTGTGTGAGATGTACACATCGTTTTGAACGCGATAGTGATGGTATTACTCCTTTTGATACTAATCAAACTAAAATGAAGTAATAGGACAGCTAATCACCTCTTTTTTGACAATTTGAAGGAACTAATTAAACAATAAGAATGTCTCCCTAAATCAAGTCTCGTGTGAGATGTCAGCATTGTTTTAAATGCGATAGTGATGCGATTGCTCCTTTTGATGCTAATCAAACTAGAACGAAGTATCACCTCTTTCTTTGACAATTTGAAGGAACTAATAAAACAATAAGAAAGTCTCTTAAAATCATAACTTGTGTGAAATGTACACATTGTTTTGAACGCGATAGTGATGGGATTGCTCCTTTTGATGCTAATCAAACTAGAACGAAGTAATAGGACTCCTAATCACCTCTTTCTTCGACAATTTGTAGGAACGAATGAAATGATAAGAAGGTCTACCTAAATCATGACTTGTGTGAGATGTACACATCGTTTTGAACACGATAGTGATGGGATTGCTCCTTTTGATGCTAATCCAACTTGAACGAAGTAATAGGACTCCTAATCACCTCTTTCTTGGAAATTTAAAAGAACGAATGAAATAATAAGAAAGCCTCCTAAAATCATGACTTGTGTGAGATGTACACATCGTTTTTAACGCGGTAGTGATGAGATTGCTCCTTTTGATGCTAATCAAACTAAAACGAAGTAATATGACTTCTAATCACCTCTTTCTTTGACAATCTGAAGGAAGGAATGAAATAATAATAAGGTCTCCCTAAAACATGACTTGTGTGAGATGTACAAATCGTTTTGAACGTGATAGTAATGGGATTACACATTTTGATGCTAATCAAACTAGAACGAAGTAATAGGACTCCTAATCACCTCTTTCTTTGATAATTTGAAAGAATGAATGAAACAATAAGAAGGTCTCTCTAAATCATGACTTGTGTGAGTTGTACACATCGTTTTGAACGCGGTAGTAATGGGATTACTCCTTTTGATGCTAATCAAACTAGAACGAAGTAATAGGACTCCTAATCACCTCTTTCTTTGACAATTTAAAAGAATGAATGAAACAATAAGAAGGTCTCTCTAAATCATGACTTGTGTGAGATGTACACATCGTTTTGAACGCGGTAGTGATGGGATTACTCCTTTTGATGCTAATCGAACTAGAACGAAGTAATATGACTCATAATCACCTCTTTCTTTGACAATTTGAAAGAACGAATGAAACAATAAGAAGGTCTCCCTAAATCATGACTTGTGTGAGATGTACACATCATTTTGAACGCGATAGTGATGGGATTATACATTTTGATGCTAATCAAACTAGAACGAAGTAATAAGACTGACCTCTTTATTTTACAATTTAAAAGAACTAATGAAACAATAAGAAGGTCTCCCTAAATCATAACTTGTGCGAGATGTACACATCGTTTTGAACGCGATAGTGATGGGATTGCTCCTTTTGATGCTAATCCAACTAAAACGAAGTAATAGGACTCCAAATCACCTCTTTCTTTGACAATTTGAAGGAACGAATGAAACAATAAAAAGGTCTCCGTAAATCATGACTTGTGTGAGATGTACACATCGTTTTGAACACGATAGTGATGGGATTGCTCCTTTTGATGCTAATCCAACTAGAACAAAGTAATAGGACTCCTAAGCACCTCTTTCTTTGACAATTTGAAAGAACGAATGAAACAATAAGAAGGTCTCCCTAAATCATGACTTGTGTGAGATGTACACATCATTTTGAACGCGATAGTGATGGGATTACACATTTTGATGCTAATCAAACTAGAACGAAGTAATAAGACTGACCTCTTTATTTTACAATTTGAAAGAACTAATGAAACAATAAGAAGGTCTCCCTAAATCATAACTTGTGCGAGATGTACACATCGTTTTGAACGCAATAGTGATAGGATTGCTCTTTTTGATGCTAATCAAACTAGAATGAACTAATAAGACTATTAATCACCTCTTTCTTTGACAATTTGAAGGAACGAATCAAACAATAAGAATGTCTCCCTACATCATGACTTGTGTAAGATGTACACATCGTTTTGAACGCGATAGTGATGGTATTACTCCTTTTGATGCTAATCAAACTAGAACGAAGTAATAGGACTCTTAATCACATTTTTCTTTGACAATTTGAGAGAACGATTGAAATAATAAGAATGTCTCCCTAAATCATGACTTGTGTGAGATGAACACATCGTTTTGAACGCGACAGTGATGGGATTATTCCTTTTGATGCTAATCAAACTAGAATGAAGTAATAGGACTCCTAATCACCTCTTTCTTTGACAATTTGAAGGAACGAATGAAACGATAAGAAAGTCTCCTGAAATCATGACTTGTGTGAGATGTAGACATCGTTTTGAACACGATAGTGATGGGATTGCTCCTTTTGATGCTAATCCAACTTGAATGAAGTAATAGGACTCATAATCACCTCTTTCTTTGACAATTTGAAAGAACGAATGAAACAATAAGAAAGTCTCCTAAAATCATGACTTGTGTGAGATGTACACATCGTTTTTAATGCGGTAGTGATGAGATTGCTCCTTTTGATGCTAATCAAACTAAAACGAAGTAATATGACTTCTAATCACCTCTTTCTTTGACAATCTGAAGGAACGAATTCAATAATAAGAAGGTCTCCCTAAAACATGACTTGTGTGAGATGTACAAATCGTTTTGAACGTGATAGTGATGGGATTACACATTTTGATGCTAAACAAACTAGAACGAAGTAATAAGACTCCTAATCACCTCTTTCTTTGACAATTTGAAAGAACGAATGAAACAATAAGAAGGTCTCTCTAAATCATGACTTGTGTGAGATGTACACATCGTTTTGAATGAGATAGTGATGGGATTGCTCCTTTTGATGCTAATCCAAATAAAACGAAGTAATAAGACTCTAAATCACCTCTTGCTTTAACAATTGCAAAATTATAAATGGTTTACACGAAGTTAGGAAACTTGCCTATAGCTTCTTGTATAAAATAAAAGATGAGATTTAGATACTTGCCTTTTGCGTTGATTAGTCAATTGACGTTATTCGTCTCTCACTATCCTACACAATTACATTTATATAAATACACCAATTAGGCACACCATCAATGCAATTTATTAGTTTAAAGTAACACTAGTTTATTTCTTACATTAGTTGCGTCTTAGATTTAAAATACTAATTACTTGCTCTAACATTGCTTACGGCGTTTCAGTGCCTATACACCATATGCTTGACTTGGTTTAAGCGAACGCTTAAGCGATAGGCTTGGGCATTCGTTTAGCGCTTTGTTATATTCATTTAACACGAATTAGCTAATTCAAAACTAATTTCTCATTTGATTCAGTCATTTAATAAACAAAGTATGTTGTCTTATATAGAATTAAGGATTTCAAGTCAAGAAGGATTGCTATGCATGTGTATCAAGTTTCTTTAACAGATAAACAAAATTTTCAAAGTCTGGTGCACAACGCGATCACGCTTGGTTTTATGCCTAGAAGTAGCGCGGTCGCGCTACTTCGGCAGACAGCAACAGTTGTTCTATTTCTTGCAGTTTTCTAGTTCACTCAAACCTCCTAATTGCTAACATATCTTTTGCACCACAAGTCTAAATAACTTGAGGTTTGTTTCTATTTTGAGACCATGCTACAAGGTCTGATTCCCATCTATGTTTGATTCTTAACAACATCATTAAGGCATAATTCAAAGAGTCTAAAAGTCCGCGTTTAACACGATTTTCGTTTTCAAACTAATTTCCTAGACTTTTCAAAAAGATCCTTCTGGGCTTGGTTTAAAGCACTTATACTTAGATTTAACCTATAACTCATGTGTATATCATTACTTCACCTAATCAGTAGCCAATTCTCATATTTAAGTAAAACTTTCCCGTTGAAGCATTTTAACGAACACTTTTTGTGCATCTCTTAACTTCCAAATTTTCATAACTATTTTTACATGATTCAAGCTAGGATTTCATAATCCTTCGCCTTATTACTTCACATATGATACCCAATATACCCGTATTATCAATTCACAACCAAAAGCAAGGCAATTATCAATTATTCTTAAACAATTTCTATTAACATAGCTAGGATAGACGAATTACCTTTCGATTGCTTCAATCCTTGATTACACTCGATTTGAATTCTTTTTCTTACGTAATTGCTTTCAAATTCAATTGCTATCTTAGCCTGTTAATTTACAGCAGAGAATTAGGAGGAGTTTACTAGACTTGGTATTTGAGAGAGAAGGGAAGAAAGTTTGGAACGGAAAAGAAACAAGGAATAGTCCTTTCTTCCTCTCTTATGCCTCAAATAAAAGCTTAGTCAAAATTCTATTTCTCTGTTGAGCCTACAGCTCAAGCTTTATTTCAGTTTTTACATTACCCAATTCCATTAACACCCATTAGTTTTTTTTTCTAAACTTTGGATTGCTAGATTATAACCTCATTTAGTCATTAAAACAAACACTATAATAGCATTTTTAAATGTATTCAAATTTCATAGCTACCTGTAATCATCCACACCAGATTTCACATGAAATCCTTTTTACAACTTTCACAAAGTACAAGTATACAATTTATTACCCAATTACACATATAATTCTTATATCACAAATCCTTATTATTTTCCATAAGAGATTACCTTCAAGCTTAGTTTCTTATTTGCCTTGACCCCTCTTTTTCTGAGATGATTTGGTACTTGAATTTTCCAACACAGCTTCTTTATGGAATCCTAAGCTTTAGGTAGTATAAGATTTAGAGAATTTGACATTAAACCCAGGAACTGAGTTTTGAAGCTTCAGTTTAATTTTTATAGACTTAATATCTTTGTTCCTTACTAAATATTCTTGCTACGACGTGTACTTGCTTGATACATTATAGGTATGCTGAGTTTGGTTTATAGCTTACTTATTAGACATCCAGCTCATGCTTCTCAATTTATAGATTACTTGATTCACTTTACGTGGAGGCTACTTCTCTACTCTCCTTGTTTTACTGATATTCATATATATGTATATATATATGTTCATATTACATATATTAATATATCACACAATACATATATTACATGTACATATGTATTACATGTATTTTATTGCTACAAATATAATATACTGATTACATAGTACATATTATATTATATATCATACTTCTTTTCATAAAATAATTGATATACATTAACTAATAAAAATAATAATAATTTATTTAATAAAAGAATTTAATGACATAAATTATTTTAATCCACTTAATTTAATGAATACGCTAATTTGGTATTCCATCAAGAATGGAAATAATCCCTTATTTAATATCCTTAATACATGACCTCTTTATATTTAAATAATTTAATTTCATAAATTATTTAAATACACTTTATTTAATATATAAAATAAATTTTGCATAAGTAAATAATTCCTTATTTTCCTCCCGTCTTACAAAATGTTTCTAGCAACTCATGCACATAATATATATATATATATATATATATATATATATATATATAAACAAACATATTCATATTACACTACACCTTTCATATAGGCAGTATAATATATTAAAAAAAAAAAAGTATTCAGTTAAATTCTTATTTAACAATTACTCGGGAAAAATTCAAATTGTTACATTTAATATAACAGCACTATGTAGATAATATAAAATGCCTTTTAAGAAAATCAATTCTTTTATTAATAAATGAATAAGATTACAAAGTATATGTTACATCATATCAAATATGATTGGCTTGTGTGCATACTACTTTCGAAGAATTGATGAAGAAATTGGTTATTTATGTTATTGAGTTTATTTAACCTAGTTTATGTTGTTACTAGATGATTTTTGAAGTATCAAATTCATGAAAAAATGTTAAATAAGAAGAATTTAGTTTTTTTGTTGAATATTAATATTTTAGCTTGTTTTGGAGTCGAAATTGGTTAGGAATTTGAGTAATAATCTGTAAATTGAAGATGGATTATTGTTATGTGTTTAAAAACAAAAACAACGGAAGTTCAACAGACCAATTTGGTTGAGTAGCGAATTCGTAGTGGTTGATTACGCTAAAAGTTGTGAAATATGAAAAAACTAGTATGAATTGTGAATTTTAAGCCTTTAAATTGGTTGTTTAAGATGTTAGAATCGTGATAGAAGGTTTGGGTAATGATCATCTATGAGTTACGATAATTGGGTATGCTTAGAATTGATGTTTGATGCTTAGAATTTGAAGTTCAGGTTTCAGCGCTGTCTGCTCTGAAACAGTTCATTTTCAACGTTGTCGGCTCTGAAACTATGTTGAGTTTCTAGGTCCAGAGTTCAGCGCGGTCGGCACTGAAACTGGCAGATGTGAGAAAATTATTTATTTTCTAAAGTGGTTTATGTAGAGTCCATCATAGAGTATGTTTGTATAAGTCTCTCAAGTTGTAATATATTATGTTGTCCTATGCATGTTTAAAAGCGTAGACTAATGCATTAAATAAATACTAAGATATTGTGATCGATGGTAACAATTACCCATTATTTATCAAATGACAATTGAGATATTAAAATGAGATTAGATGAGAGTGAATCCTGAAGTGATATAGTATTGTAACAAGCCAAAGATTTACTTATAAATATTATACATCTAATGTAAAGAAAAGTTTAAGACTTAACTAAATGTTAAGTGTCGATTAAAGTGGAACGTAATAAAATGAAGGGTTTTATGAAGAGGACTTAATTGCTAAATTGAGAATTGCATGGAGAATAAAACGAAGGATTATGAAATGTAAAGTAGATTTAATACTAAGTGTTGCTATGTGACTAATAAATATTGTGCATGATTATATATATCGTGTAGGATACATGAAGTGCAGATAAGTATAAGCTGATTATGGTAATTGGTAATCTACGAGCCAAGCAAGTCTTTCAGTTCCTATTTGTTATGTGAACTAAATGATTAACTGTTTAAATCTATGATGTATAAAGCATGATGTATTTTATATATGTTGCAAGTATAAAACGACAAAGTCAAAATATGACTACGTTCGTTAAGTAAAGAATGCTGATTGAGCTATGGAACTCAATCTTTACTTGATATGTATTGATCATTTTGTATGATATGTTTAGCCAGATGTTTACAATATATATGATGAGCATGTTATCTACGTGTTATGTGATGCATGCAAATTGTTAGATTTTGCTGAGCTGTCGAGCTCATTCTTGCAAATAACCACTTTTGCAAGTTAAAGATATAAGGTAAAGTTAAGTGCTGCTTGAATGGCGTGATTCAGTTGTAATGTATCCAAATTAAGTGTTGTAGCTTAAAATTAATGTTTTTGAACCATGATTAAGGTTCTGGAAAATGTATTTGATGATATAATAAGTGTAACAGATGTAGAGTTGTTAAATTTGTATTGAGTTGTAAATTTAATTTTATCCGATATATAAAGGTATTGAATCTAGAACTAGTTTTTATTTTATTATAACTTTGGTGAAGCGGATTAATCATAAAGTAAATATGATTCTAGTATACGTAGATGATTTAAGGTTATGATTCAGGGAAAGCAAAGAAAGAAAATTGAAAAGTTTAAAATTATTCTGCATTTTATTAAGTTTAACACTGAATATTGTTGTAAAGTCAGAATGAAAATGTATTAATAACGACCGATGTTGAGAGTTGCATTGTATGAATTTTGGGGTCGTTACAGGACATGTCAAAGTATAACTCATCATACACAAGATACTATGATGATCTCAAGTCTAAGGATCACTTGTACTACTATCACTAGAGGAATTCCTATTGACAGGTGAGTAAAACTCCATTATGTATTCCTTAGCGAGCCATGTTCAGTGAACTTATTCTCCAATAAGCACCTACATACTTGCTTTAGTGTCTCCACACAAATGATTATGAGATCAATCATCCTCTTCTTAAGAGCAAGCAACGTATGTACTAATCTATCCGGATTCACTAATCCCCTTTTTAGTAATCCAACGATTAAGAACGATTTTAGTTTGTAAGCTATCTAGAATTTAGATCTTATTAGCATGATCACCATCATGATTCTAAAAGCATTGCTCAAAACTATGGGTTTATCACATTTAATATAACAGCATCATGTAGATAATGAAAAATGCCTTTAATAACCGAATAAGATTACAAAGTATATGCTACATTATATCAAATATGATTGGCTTGTGTGTATACTACTTTCAATGACATGCTTTACCATACACAAGCTGGTATGGTGACATCCAAATCAGAGTTTTAAACGCAGTCCGGTAAGTCCAAAGAGCGTCATCTAACTTTAATGACCAATCCTTCCGATTTGGATTCACCACCTTCTCAAGAATCCGTTTCACCTCTCTATTTGAAACTTCTGCCTGGCCACTTGTTTGGGGATTGTACGCGGTTGCACTTCTATGCTTAACTCCATATTTGGCCAAGAGAGCTGTGAAAAATTTGTTACAAAAATGGTTCCCTTGGTTACTAATGATTGCCCTCGGTGTGCCAAATCTTGTAAATATGTTCTTCTGGAGAAATTTCAACACCACCTTGGCATCATTCGTTGGTAAAGCAACTGTTTCTACCCATTTCGACACGTAATCCACTGCCAGTAGAATGTATTCATTGTTAAAAGATTTTAGGAAAGGACCCATGAAATCAATACCCCAAACATCGAAAATTTCAACCTCTAAGATCATGTTTAAGGGCATCTCATTACGTTTTGATATGTTACCCATCCTTTGGCATCTATCACATCTCTGTACGAATTGATGGGCATCCTTGAACAATGTTGGCCAGTAAACTCCTGCTTGTAAAATCTTGGCCGCTGTATTCTCACCTCCATAGTGTCCTCCATATAACGAGTCATGACAATGATGTACGATGCTATCTGTTTCGTATTGAGGAATACACCGTCGTATAATCTGATCTGCGCACTGTTTGAATAAAAATGGCTCATCCCATATGTACCTCTTAACATCATGTAAAAACTTCTTCTTCTGCTGATTTGTCAAATCTGGGGGATAGACGTTGCTCACTAAATAATTGATAAAATCTGCATACCATGGAATCTCTGAGTTTATCACCAACAATCGTTCATCCGGGAAGTATTCATTGATCACTGTTTTATCGTTCTTTGCATGTTCCTCATTCTCTAACCTCGATAGATGATCCGCCACTTGATTTTCCGTCCCCTTCGTATCCCGAATTTCCAAATCGAATTCCTGAAGTAGAAGTATCCATCTAATTAGCCTCGACTTCGCATCTTTCTTCGAAATCAGATATCGTATAGCTGAGTGATCCGTGAACACCACCACTTTCGTTCCGATTAAGTATGAGCGAAATTTATCAAAAGCATACACTATCGCTAGCAACTCCTTCTCGGTAGTCGTATAGTTGAGTTGGGCATCGGACAATGTTTTGCTAGCATAATAAATGGCGTGAAAAACCTTTTCCTTTCGTTGACCCAGAACAGCCCCAATTACATAGACTGTATAAAGGCTTAGAGATTTTAGACTGTATAAAGGCTTAGAGATTTTAGAAAAGTCCTTTATGAATCTCCTATAAAACCCGGTATGTCCCAAGAAACTTCGTATCCCTTTAACTGTAGTTGGCGGAGGTAGATTTTCAATTGTCTCCAGTTTAGCTCGATCTACCTCTAACCCTTTTGACGACACCTTGTGCCCAAAAATGATCCCCTCTTGCACCATAAAGTGGCATTTTTTCTAATTTAGCACTAAATTGGTTTCCACGCATCTTTTCTAAACCAAGACCAGATTTTCCAAACAACTATCAAAAGAATCACCAAACACTAAAAAATTGTCCATGAATACCTCCATATTGCGTTCTACCATATCCGAGAAAATAGCCATCATACATCTTTGGAACGTCGTCGGTGCATTACATAATCCAAAAGACATGCTCCTAAAAGCGAAAGTGCCATAAGGACAAGTGAAGGTAGTCTTTTCCTGATCTTCGGGGGCAATCAGTATCTGATTATATCCTGAATAACCATCCAACAAGCAATAATACTCGTGTCCAGCCAGTCTATCTAACATCTGATCGATGAAGGGTAGAGGAAAGTGATCCTTGCGGGTTGCCTTGTTTAGTTTTCTATAGTCCATACAATCCCTCTATCCGAACACTGTCCTTGTCGGTATCAATTCATTATTTTCGTTCTTTACAACCGTCATGCCACCCTTTTTAGGCACGCATTGTACTGAACTCACCCAACTGCTATCAGAGATGGGGTAAATGATACCTGCATCAAGCCACTTTAAAATTTCCTTTTTCACCACGTCTTTTATAATTGGGTTCAGCCTCCTTTGTTGCTCAATTATTGGTTTGGCATCGTCTTCCAAAAGGATCTTATGCATACAAAATAATAGGCTTATTCCTTTAATATCCGCGATGGTCCAACCAATTGCCGATTTGTACTCCCGGAGAACTCGTATCAACTTACTTTCCTATAATTCGTTAAGTACAGATGCAATGATAACAGGCAAAGTAGATGATTCACCCAAATAAGCATACCGGAGATGATTAGGTAGTGGTTTAAGCTCAAGTGTTGGGGGTATTTCTAGAGATGGCTTCAATCGCTCAAAGGGTTGCTCTGTGCTTTTCAATGGTTCGAACGGGATTTTGAATCGGTGTACCCTAGGCAATGTATCCCACCTCTGAAGATAATTAATAATCTCAGCATCATCTAAATCATCATCCCCTGACAAGGTAGTCTCCAATGGATCCCTAATCATCAGCTTCAAAAATTCATCATCCACGACTTTTTTCATCATATCCATTCTGAAACACTCCTCTTCGTCCGTAGGGAACTTCATAGCCTTAAACACATTGAACTTCACTTCTTGGTCTTGAACCCTCATAGTTAATTCTCCTTTCTGCACGTTAATGAGTGTTCTACCGGTTGCTAAGAATGGTCTCCCAAGTATGATTGGAATGTCCTTATCTTCTTTGTAATCCAATATGATGAAATCAGCTGGAAATATGAACTTATCAACTTTAACAAGTATGTCCTCCACAACTCCTCTTGGGTATGTAACAGACCTATCTGCCAGCTGAAGAGAGATGTTTGTAGGTTTCAGTGCAGGTAAACCCAACTGAGAGTATATCGATAAAGGCATAAGGTTGATACTAGCTCCCAAATCACACAAACATTTATTAAATAACAAGTTACCAATACTGCAAGGAATAATAAAGCTTCCAGGATCTTTCAACTTTGGTGGCAATTTCTTTTGGAGCACAGCACTACATTCTTCAGTCAAAGCTACTATTTCATAGTCCTCAAGCTTTTTCTTCCTTGACAAGATTCCCTTCATAAACTTAGCATAACTCGGCGTCTGCTCTAAAGCTTCCACAAATGGTATGTTAATTTGTAACTTTTTGAAAATTTCGAGGAACTTGGAGAATTGCTTATCTGTCTTATGTTTCTGAAGTCCCTGTGGATATGGAACTGGGGGATATATCATTGGTGGTGTTATTTGTTCCTTTTCTTTTTGTTTTTGCTCAATTTCAGACTTCTTTCCATCTTCCTTTGAAAGTTCTGCAGTTTCAATTTCTGGTGGGCTGTGCTAATTCAGGCGCGGCCGCGCCTGTTGGCAGTGTTTGTTTCTCGCTTCTCAAGGTGACAGCTTGGCATTGTGCCTTCCCATCTCTTTTCAGATTAACTTTAGTATCACTTGGGAATGCTCCTTGAGGTCAACTATTCAAAACATGAGCTAACTGTCCCAACTGATTCTCTAGATTTCTAATCGACACTGCCTGACTTTTCACATTCATATCTACTTGGTTTAATAGCTTATCCTGATCATTCATTCTCCTCTCAAAAGTTGTAATAAATTTTGTCAAGCGGTCCTCCAAACTTGGTTTCCTCTCTGCCTGATATGGAATTTGATTTTGAAAACCTGGGGGATTCTATGGTCTTGGAGCTTGATTTTGAGCCTGTGTATTGTTGCTCTAAGAGAAACCCGGATGATTTCCCCACCCCGGATTGTAAGTGTTTTGGTAAGGGTTTGGAGGTCGTTGGTAGCTACCCACAAACTGCACTACTTTAGGATTAATGGGACAATAATCTGTATGATGTGATCCCGCGCATAGCTCACAAACATAAGCAACTTGGTGAGTTTTTGACTCTTCTATAGCATCGATCTTCTTAGACATAGCTGCCATCTGAGCTGCTAATGTTGTGACTGCGTCAACTTCTAATACCCTGGCTACCTTATGATGATTATTCCTCGCAGTTGGCCATTGATAGTTATTTGCTGCCATTGTCTTCAATAATTCAAATGCCTCATCAAACTTTTTATCCATAAGTGCTCCTCCCGCGGCTGCATCTATGCTGGATCGAGTATTACCACTTAACCCATTATAGAACGTCTGAACCTGTAGCCACTTGGGTAGTCCATGGTGTGGGCATTTCCTCAATAAGTCCTTGAACCTCTCCCAAGTCTCATACAGTGACTTTCCATGTTGTTGCTCATAAGTAGAAATCTCGTTCCTCAATTTTGCAGTTTTAGCTGGAGGAAAGAATTTCGCAAGAAATTTCTGAGCTAAGTCATCCCAAGTCGTGATGGATCCCGGCGGAAGCGAATGCAGCCAACTCTTAGCTTTATCTCTCAGAGTGAATGGGAATAGACGTAGTCTGACCGCGTCATCCGAAACATTGTGATATTTGAATGTATCACAAATCTCAAGAAAGCTCACCAAATGTTCATTTGGATCATCAGAGGCCAATCCCCCAAACTGCACTGAATTCTGGATCATCTGAATTGTTCCTGGTTTAATCTCAAAAGTGTTTGTAGTGATAGCTGGCCTCGTGATGCTTGACTTGATCTTATCTATCTTAGGCATGGCATATTTCCTCAATGATTTTTGCTCTTCGTTATCCATGTTCACTTTCTCGATTGTCTCTTTGCAAAATTTCCTCAACTGGCGTAACTTGTTTTCAAGATCATCCTCACACTGCACAAGTTCCGGTTGTTTTGATCTAGTTTGCATAAACGAACCAAAATCACCTGAAAAAGAGAATAAAAGAAAAATAAAAGTGAATGTTGTTTAACTAAAATTGAATCAATTAAACTGATAATTAAAAATTATAAACACAAATATTTCCTCGGCAACGGCGCCAAAAACTTGCTTGCCTAAATCTATACTAACAAAAATACACAAGTATACGCAGTCCACAAGTAATAAAGAGTAAGTTGAGTATTGTTCCCCCGAGGAAAGTATGTAATTTATAATAATAAAAAATCAATTCTATACTAACTCAATTCAATTAAACAAGAGATCAATTGTGTGTTTGTTTGAGAATTTTAATAAAACTAAGTAAATAAATTTCGAAAACAAATATTATTGGAAACTTAAGATTACAATTTCACTTATTGCTTCATTTAAATTAATATACTTCCTGTTAAACTATGATAGATAATTTAGATTGTTAATCAGGAACTCATTAATATCTAAAACCATTTCTTAGTGTATCTTAGACAAATCAACTTAAATCTACGAAGGTTAGAATTAAGTTGAACACCCTAGATAACTAATTCACTATATCTCTATGTGAATTACAATTAAAAAGGATTTGAAGCTCAGGTTCCTTATCAGATCACATGCGGTGTGTAGGTATATCTCTATCCTAAACACAAATTATGAGTCCCAAACGTAAGTAGAAAACATAATCACATGCTATTATGATCAGATCTAAACCTATAATCCATCTCTCAATTTCATATAGATTATCACGGTAATTACTGGCCAGGTAATTAAGCAATTAAACACAAATCATAATAGACAATCTGACAATAAATATCAATAATTAATAAGGAAGCATAATACATAAAAACTACACAATAAGATCCATTGCAATCTTGAAAGAAAATTAGTTTATAGCTAAACTAAAATCCATAATCCACAAATTAAATAGCATTCAGAATTACAAACTAAGAAATAAAGAAGAGAAATAAAACTCTGATTGTATCCTCCAATCTCTCCTTAGATCCTACAAGGATTCCTTCGTGCTATCCAAGTTGCTTCAAGTCTCCAATTGATTATAAATTAAGATTGTGTCTCTTATAAATTAAAACTACTAAAAACTAGCTATTTATAATGTCTATTAAACGTCCAAAACCAAAAAAAAGAAATAAGTTTGATTACAAATCAAATTCTAGTCCAAAATTGAAAAGTTAAACTTCTGTCTTTGGTAAACTCCCGACCTAGCGCGGCCGCGCTAGGTCCCAGTACAAATCCAGCATGCCCGCGCAGTTCCTCAACAGAGCCCAATTCTGATGCCTAGCGCGCGCTGCTGCTTTTCACAAAATCGATGCGGCCGCGCAGCTCTGTCCCAGCAACTTTTGACTTTTGCTACTCTTTTGCTCAATTCCCATCAACTTTGGTTCCAAATGCATAATACCTACACAAACACAGGAACCACATCAAAAGTAACTAAAACTCAAGTATTTAAGCAATAATGCAGTCAATTGATATCCAATTCGTAGGTATGAAACCTACTCATCAGTCGTCTTTTAGGGTTCTTCTAGCATTGTCGTCTAGCTAGCAACATTTTTTCCTCTTTTCTTCTTTTCAGCTCCAATTTCTCCTGAAATCAATAAACACCTTAATAAGCTCATATACACATAAAACATGTAATAAAACTAAATATAAAGGAATAAAAATTATAGAATATTATGCACTTATCATCCGTTGTGGAGAGCACATGGATTTGGGGGCATCACAATTGTCAAGGTATGCAAAGCACTAGGTGGACACTAAGACCTATAATTGTCAAAGGTTTCAGAATGATTGAAACCTTACATAAAAGAAAGAATAACAATTTGGGAGTTAAAATTCAAGGCTCTAGTGAATAAGGCTTGAACTGTTGAGAATGGATTGGATGAAAAGACTAAATTCTTTAATACTAAGAAAAGAAATTATGATGTAGGGGGAAGTAGTAATGTTAATATTAAAGGAGGAAGGTAAAGACCGTCAAAGAAGACGTTTAGAGGAAATTTAAAAGGTGGGAATAAAATAGTGGAGTTGCCAACTTATAAGAGATGTGGACTAAAGCATGTAGGAAATGATTGCCTTCGCGTTTCAAGTAGTTGTTACAATTGTGGAAAACTAGGGTATATGAAGAACTAATACCCAGAAACTAAGATAACGATATGCTATGGGTACAAATAGCCCGACCCCAGATCAAGGCATTGCTTCAAACTTGTTTATGTTAGGGACTATCGTATCTTTGAAAGTAACGCTGGGCCAGACCATGTCGTTTTTGCTAGTCGCCAACGGGTGATCAATTCGAATTTCTTTGGGTGTGGGGTTGTTGTGGAGCCCAAGATTTAAGAAATTAAAGGCCCTAAGAGTTTGAGGCTGAGGCGCTCCATCACAGAGGCGCATCGTCTGTTGTCGTTGTTTTGGGGGATGGGTGGGGTACGAAAGAACTATGAACTGGTCATTTTCCTAGAAAAGAAAATCAGTAGAGTATGTAATTTTTGACGATCAAACTCAAATTTGATCAAAAGTATGGCCCTCCTTCTAGCTCCAAATAATGATGTCGATATTCGCCACCTTTAGTACCAAATGTTCAATACTCCGAAAGACCTGAGACAAACGAATATATAAAAGGGTTGCCTCTGAATTTAACTCTGATGGTAAAGTAAGTAATCAAATATAAAGATGTATGGTATAGGGCTCCTATTTTCTCTCCCTTAAATTCATTTATGGATTTTGAGTCGAATCACGTTAGCAATCTAGAAGAACTGGAAGCTCGGAATGACCGGTCAAAGGAATTGATTTAAGAATTTGAGTGTTATAAAAATACGTATCATGGGTGTAATGGAGACCTACTCATGCCAAAGTGCCCTACCAGTCATCACTTTCAATATAAAATTATTTGACATATCAAATATTTTTCTTATAATAAATAGTACGAGATATAAAGAACTATTTAATCTAATTAACCAATTAGTCTGATCTAAATTTAAAAAACAAATTAAATGTCATTATTTTAAAGTTGGACTTATTTGAGTCCGAAGAAGAAGAAGGAAAAATAAAATAAAAAAGGTGGGGGCTAGTTGTACCCCTTACTTTCCTATTCACACCCCATAGTTCACCAAAAAATCCTAGGCTAATAAACACCCCATGGCTTGCTCAACTCCTTCCTTCCCCACTATTCTTCTCTCTTGCTCTTTGTTTCCTCTCTCTCCCCCACTACCACCACATTGTATCAATGGACGACGAGGATTACCAGGTCGATCCAGACTATGGAGACTTCACCGACGAAGAGATGGAGCACCCAAAAGACCTGGTAAGTTCCATCCTTCATCTTCGTCTTCTCTGGTTTGAAATGACTGGTTCGCCTAGGGTTTAGTTAAAATGCCCACTGTATATTCTCATTATGTAGGAATTAATTACCAAGAGGCAGACTCCTGTGACGATTGAAGTGGATACCACATTGCAGCTTCAAATTGATACGGTTTGATTATGAAATTATTGATTTCTGAATGTGTTATTAGGGCAGAATGTTGATTACTTCTTTCGATTGTATAGGAATTTGAGAATAGGGATATTGTGGTAGAGTTTGTCAAGAAGTGTGGACATAAGCATGGGGTTGTTATTGTGGTTAAGAGGTCAGACATTAATGATAGAAAGAGAACCCCAAGGGTTATGCTTGGTTGTGAGCGAGGTGGTCGGTACAGGGGGAAAGAGAATGCAAAAAAGAGGAGATCCTCAACAAAGAGGTGTGGCTGCCCATTCAGTATGAAAGCTTATGTGAGTAATGCAGTACCCCAGAAAATGGCGTTTGGTTGTGTTGACTGGGAAACATAATCATGTTTTGGTTAAATACTTTGAAGGGCATTCATTTATGGGTAGACTTAATAGGGAAGAGAGGGACACTGTTGAAAGGTTATGTAATACAGGGGTGAGGTCTAGGGACATTTTGAATCACTTAAAGTTGAAAGATCCAACAAATGCAACAATTATGAAGACTATATACAATGTAAGGACTGCAATGAGGATCAAGGAAGTCGTTAACAAGTCTCACATGTAACAATTGTTCAATCTTTTAATTAAGAATAGGTATGTGGTAAGGCATCGATCAGTGAAAAACACTGAGGTACTAAAAGACTTGTTTTTCAGTTGCTCAACTTCAATTCAGCTTGCCAGGGCCTTTCCATTTATCTTCCTGCTAGATTGTACTTATAAGACCAACAAATACAGACTGCCACTGCTTCAAATTGTTGGAGTGACATCAACCATGAAGACATTTTGTGTTGCTTTCTGTTATATGAGTTTAGAGAAGGAAGAAAATTATGAATGGGCTTTGTGTTGCTTTAGAGATTTGTTTGACACTTTGATGGCAAGTGTATTCATCAGTGACTGTGAACTTGCCCTCATGAATGCTTTGAAGACAGTTTCCCAGCTGCAAAGGACCTGTTATGCAGAGTCCACATAACCAAGAATGTTCTCAGTAACTGCATTAGTCAGTTTAGACTGAAGTCTGACTTTGATGAGTTCATGGCTTTCTTTGCAAATGTAATGCATTCTTCTACAGAGTCTCAGTTTGAGGAGAACATTGCCAAAATGCATCAAAGGTTCAATGAGTTCCCCACAACTTTAGAGTATGTTAATGACTCTTGGTTAAGGAAATATAAAACATTCTCTGCTTATGTTGATAAGTATTTTCATCTAGATAACACAACCACTAATAGAGTTGAGGGAAGTCATTTGAAGCTGAAGAAATATCTGTCAACTTCAGTTGATGGATTTGTGCAATCATTCACACATATTCACTTGTTACTTCAAGGTCAAGTGATTGACGTCAATGCATCATTTGAAGAGAGCCTAACTAGGGTGCCAATCAGGTTTAGGACCTTTATGTATAAGGAGTTAGTGAATGTAGTGTCTACTGCTGCATTAGATAAAATTGAGTCTGAATTGGCTTCCATTAGCAACACTGGTGTGCAGGCTGATGTATGTACACATAGAAGTTTGTTGTGTCTTGGGTTACCATGTGCTCACATGCTGACACAATATAGGCAAGATGGTCGCAGCATTCTACTAAGTGATGTACACAAGTTTTGGAGAAAATTGAGCAAAACACCTTTCACTGAAGGGCAGAAAGATGAGGTGACAATAGATATGGAGATGGACATTGTATGGTCCACATTTACAACTACTACAATACCTCAGAAGAAGGATATCAAGAGGCAACTTCAGTGCATAGGGTAGGCTAGTAGCACCTCTATCCTAAAGCCAAAACAGAAGCTTACTGTGAGAGGGAGGAAAAAGGGCAAAAGAGTTTTAAAAGCAACCTTGCAGAGGAAAAATCTACTAAAAGAGAAGCTTCTGCGTTTGAGCATGCAGTAGACTCACATGCATTTGAGGATGATGTGTCAACTCAGATAAGTGTGAAAAAGGAGTCACAGGTTAGGAAAAAGCCAAAGGTGTTGCTAAAGTTGAAAATGCATAGGACCAGGGGAGCAAACACTGCAAATTGGGTAACACAATTTCTTGCTTTTTTCATCCATATATAGCTAACATTATTGACGTACCAGGGGATGGTCATTGTGGAATCAGAGTTATCGTATTTCACTACGGTTGGGATAATGATGGATGGAAGATAGTAAGGAAACATCTTGTAGCCGAGTTGCACAAGTATGGAGAACTTTATGACAAACTTTTGTCACCATTTTCCACCACAGATGAGTTGCTCTTTAGTGTGGAGTGTTATGATGCCTTTGAAGATAATAAGAACTAGATGATTATGCCATATATGGGTAACGTGATATCAACATCTTATAATGTGGTAGTTCTACTGATTTCACAGGAATAATGTCTATCCTTTTTTCATCTAAGGGGTGATGTACCAGTGGAGATCAACCAGAGAATGTTAGTATTTGGCTACACAAACGAGTCACACTTTATAAGGATGGAACTTATTCTAGATTGTCCAATCCCTCCGGTCTCAAAAATGTGGTCTGATCATCACCTTACAAGTGCCTCAGGATGGAGAGAGTTGTTTTCTTCAAGGATGGAGAAGTTCAAGATGCTTACCTCTTCCACTGTGACACCCCCAAATCCGGGTACTTTATTCCCACAGGATTTGGTGTTCACTATCCAAATAAAGCACATCACATCTAACTACCCATAAAAGA
Source organism: Aralia elata (assembly GCA_034770075.1). Taxonomy (NCBI): domain Eukaryota; kingdom Viridiplantae; phylum Streptophyta; class Magnoliopsida; order Apiales; family Araliaceae; genus Aralia; species Aralia elata. The sequence goes on along the minus strand of JAVJAP010000022.1, from coordinate 764,626 downwards.
TATAAATGAAAACTCTTAACTGAAATAGAAATCCTCCCATGAAAGGGTTACAACATCATAATAAAATCAATCTCAGGCCATCTAACCTTAAATAAAACACTAATGCGGAAACATAACATAATTAACATAAGTCTTATACATAAACATCTTTCAAATAATTTAAACAAGTCTTCATCACTTATTTGCCTTGCCTTTTCCCTTACTAGTGGAGGGCTCGTCAACTCTTTCGACCTTAGCTGCAATGTTATTATGCAAGAGTGAGCAAATAATTTCCCACAAGTATAACAATAATAATAATAATAATAATAATAATAATAATAATAATAACATGCGAGCAATCAATGGATACTGAATAATGGAAAGCTCGACTTTTGAATCAAGATTACAAAACAAGAATCAAAAGAACATCTGAGGGTCACAAGACCTTGAACTATGTCCGAGGTTATATGTATTTCTACTTAAACCTTAAACCTTTAACAGCTTTAATACTGTATGGACTTCTCTTCTCGTACTTAGGGGGATCAGCCCTTCGTACCATGTATTGTGCACAAACATCTTAACGCTATCGCGTAATATAATCCCCTATAATAGGGTTGTTCGTCTCAGTTTGACATAAGAGTCCGCACCAAAGGAAGTTTGGTTTGGATTAATATCAATTAAAAGTTTTAAAATTTAGAACGCTCATCAACTATGGGCTAGTCGAATCAAAAAGGGTTCGCTATCCATTCAAGGTTCAATAATATAATTGATATTTAAATCGAATAATGAATCTCAAGGTATATAATTGAACAAACATTGTATAACCGAAGTATTGCTTTAAAAGAATTAGAACATCTTAATCAGAATTATATAATTGGATAATCAAGAGTAAGAAACTTAATCAACATAAGTATATGATTTATGAACTTGCTCAACGTAAAAATACGGTTTAGAAACTTGCCTCGTGCGTGGATTATACGTTTACTATTCACGTTCCTCAATTAATCCTACATACCATTTCAAGTTACGATACTAATTAATTATAACAAAACTAGCATCATGAGTATATTCTCTTTTATCTTAACTTAACTCCAAGTCTGATTATATTAATCACATTCACAACATTAACTCTCAAACACATTATTAGACTGCACATAACGAGTTTATACACACATTCGACTTATCAATTAATCACGTAAAATCTCCATTGCCATGTTAATAACATGTTTTCACATCTCATTACATGATTATTACATTTTCATGTTCATTAGATTAGGTTACAATTACATTTCTCTGGACTTGAACACTTAAATAAAATTTTCTGGGCGATTCTCCTAACCGGCGTTGCGGCGCCAGGATTTGGCCTTAAGCCGGCGCTGGCCTGACTCGGACCCTCAGAACCCCAGACCGGCGTTGTGGTGTCGGGATTACACTATGCACCGGCGCTGCGGCGCCGCGATGCAGAAACAGTTCCTCAGTTCGCGAAGAGCACATAAATAAGCCAAAATTTCGCTCAAACAACAAATTTAATACTACCCATAGGTTCTGAACTTTACAGAAACATAACCCAACAATTAAATCATGATTTTAATAACTTAAATCATATAAACCATGAATCTAAGAACCAAAAATTAAGGTTTTTGCCATTTTATCAAAGTTTCGTCAAATATTATGAAATCACACATTACGTTGTAACACCAAATCGTTATAACACCAAATCAATCTGTTTAAGTTTCGTTCTCTTCGTTTTTATATGTGTAAACGTAATCAATCATTAATTCACCGATAAATGTGCATTTTAAACATAATTTTTGGTACATTTAGGCCATATTCAAATATTGTTTCTCTATAATTTCAAAACTCCAATTAAAACATAATTCCATGGATTTATTACTCTAAAACAGTTTATAACCATCATGTAATGATTCGTACATGCATATTAATGATTACAAATAATTTTTCAACAATTTACTCATTAAACTCAATTAACAGAGAACTTAAAATATACGTTCATGGAGAAAACTTAAAAACATAAATTTAAAGTTTTAAATCAAGAAATTACCTTTGATAAGTAGTATAGATTGCTAGAAGATGAAAGAAGGTTCTCTAATTCTCCAAACTCCTTCTTCAAACTCCAAATCTCACAAGTTTTCTTTTCTCTCTTTTTCTCTCTGTATTCTCTAACTTTAGGCTTAGGAAAATAAAAATACTGATAATACGTATAGAACAATTGATGAGTAGATGGGTGTCAGTTAAGCGCATAATGGCTTTAACTGCTCCCATGTTCTTAAGGCCATGTTTGGTTTGTCACTTAAAACTCCTCTTTAGTTTATTTTAAGTAACTTGTTTATTATATAGTTTATTTGTCACACTTTAATTAATCAAATTATATTATTTAATTTCAATTAAATAAAAGCCACTACTACTCATTAAATCAAATTATCACATAATTAAAATTCTCATTTATTTAATTATGACAAATCAATAAATCTCTAATTAATTATTAAATTAATTTGAACAACATCACAACTATTAAACAACTCATTTAATTTAATTATCCCAATTAAATTCACACTTTGCACTATAAAATTATTTCACATTAATTTAATCAATGTAACACATTTAATTAAATTAATCTACAACAATTTCATCAAATACTTATTTAACTCAATAAATAAATCAACACAAATATTTATTTAATTCAATAAAATATTTAAAGATCAAATATAAAAATCTCGTTCGTTACATCTTTTCCCCCTTAAAAGGATTATGTCCCAGAATCACGACTCAATTAATTCGTCCCGTTACATTCTCCCCTCCTTACAAAGATTTTATCCCCAGAATCGCTACACATAGACTAAGCAAATAACTGAGGATAATTTTTCATCATCTGATCTTCGAGTTCCCACGTAGCTTCTTCAGCGTTGTGGTTTCTCCAGATTACCTTAACAGAAGGTATAACTTTATTTCTGAGTACTTGCTCTTTCCTATCAACTATCTGAACAAGCACTTCTTCGTAAGATAAATCTTTTTCAAATTGCAGGGGTTCATATTCTATAACATGCTTGTAGTCGGGTTTGTATGGTCGTAACACTGATACATGAAAAATGTTGTGAATATGTTCTAATGCCGGAGGTAAGGCTACCTCATACGCGACTTCACCAATTCTTCGCAATACTTCAAAGGGTGCAATGAACCTCGGGCTCAGTTTCCCTTTCTTACCAAATTGAATTTTCCCCTTCCAAGGAGACACTTTCAAGAAAACGAAGCTACCAGATTCAAATTCTCGATTCTTGCGGTGTTGATCGGCATATTTCTTCTGCCTATCCTGAGCAGCTATCAATCCCGCCCTGATCACTTTGACGATTTCGGTGATCTGTTGTACCAGATCTGGTCCTAGTAATTGACATTCGCCAACTTCATCCCAATATAATGGAGTTCTGCACTTTCTGCCATACAACGCTTCGTAAGGCGGCATACCAATACTTGCATGGTAACTGTTATTATAAGCAAATTCCACCTATGGTAGATGATCGTCCCAATTCCCTTTGAAATCCATGATACAAGCTCTTAACATATCTTCCAATATCTGAATCGTTCTTTCACTCTATTCATCCTGTCTATGGATGATATGTCGTACTCATACGTAACTGTGTTCCCATACATTCCTGTAGGCGCTTCCAGAAGTTCGATGTGAAACGCGGATCCCTATCTGAGACAATAGACACTGGAACATTGTGCCTTGAAACAATCTCCTTTACATACAACTTCGCCAACTGATCTAGGTTAAATCTGATCTTGATCGGTAGGAAATGTACTGATTTCGTCAGTAGATCTACGATAACCCAAACTGCGTCAAAACCTTTCTAAGTCGTCGGAAAACCTACTACTAAATCCATTGTGATATGTTCCCATTTCCATTCTGGGATTTCCAACGGTTGTAGTAACCCACTCGGCCTCTGATGATCTGCTTTAACTTTCTGACATGTCAAACACTTAGCCATATAATCGGCAATGTCCATTTTCATATTAGGCCATCAGAAATGCTGTCGGAGATCCTAGTACATCTTCGTACTCCCCGGATGAATCGAATATCTTAAACTATGAGCCTCGCTCAAAATTTCCTCCTTAACCTCTGGTACTGGCGAACCCCAAATTCTTCCCTCAAATCTCAATAATCCTTCGTTATCAACTTTGAATTTTACTTCATCACCTTCAGATATTTTTTTCCTAATTTTCTCACATTCTTCATCCTGAAGTTGTGCTTCCTTAACATTATCCACTAAAGTTGGGCTAACTCCCAATTAAAACAGTTTTTCGTCAGACTCCTTAGGATATTTCACCTCTAACTCCAATTTTTCCATCGCTGAAATTAGCTCCTCCTGAGCGGTTAACATAGATAGTTTCTCCCGACCCTTTCTGCTTAAGGCGTCGGCCACAACGTCCGTTTTACCCGGATGGTATAAAATCTTGCAGTCATATTCCTTTATCAATTCTAACCATCTCCTATGTCGCATGTTCAGTTCCTTCTGTGTGAAAATATATTTCAGACTCTTATGGTCTATATATATTTCACACTTCTCGCCGTAGAGTTAGTGTCTCTAGATCTTCAAAGCAAACAGTATCGCAGCCAATTCTAAATCATAGGTCGGATACCCCTTCTCATAGTCCTTTAATTGTCGTTATGCATACGCAATGACCTTGTTGTTCTGCATAAGCACACGACCTAGTCCTTTATGCGACGCATCACTGTACACCACAAAATTTCCTGTGTTATCCGGTAAAGACAACACAGGTGCCGTACTCAACCTCTTCTTTAGTTCCTAAAAACTTTCCTCACACTTTTTCGTCCAAACGAACTTCACCGCCTTCCTAGTCAAATTCGTTAATGGAGTCGCAATTTTGGGAAAATCCTGAACGAATCTTCTGTAATAACCTGCCAATCCTAGAAAACTCCTTACTTCCGACGGTGTTTTTGGCTGATCCCAGTTTAGCACAACTTCAACCTTTGACGGATCTACCGAAATCCCATCCTTGTCAATCACATGTCCAAGAAATTGCACCCGCTCTATCCAGAATTCACATTTTGAAAACTTAGCGTATAACTTCTCTCTTCTTAATGCTTCCAATGTCATCTTCAAATGCTCCACATGCTCCTCCTTGGTTTTGGAATATACTAGAATATCATTGATGAACACCACTACGAACTTATCCAAAAATGGCTTAAACAACCTGTTCATTAGGTCCATGAATGTTGCAAGAGCATTTGTTAGACCAAATGACATCACCAGAAACTCGTAGTGACCATAACGAGTCTTAAGCGTTGTCTTCGGTACATCTTCCTTCCTTACCTTCAACTGATGATAACCACTTCTCAAATCTATCTTCGAGAAATACCTAGATCCTTTCAATTAATCAAACAAGTCATCGATCCTTGGCAACAGATACTTATTTTTAATCGTGACCTTGTTCAACTCTCTGTAATCAATGCAAAGTCGCATCGATCCATCCTTCTTCTTGACAAATAATATCGGCACTCCCCACGGTGATACGCTCGGCTGGATATACTTCTTGTCTAAAAGTTCTTGCAGTTGTACCATCAATTCTTTCATCTCTACTAGAGCCATACGGTACGGAGCCTTCGATATAAGGGCAGTTCCTGGCGCCAAATCGATTACGAATTCCACTTCCCTGTCTGGCGGAAGTCCTGAAAAATCATCTAGAAATACGTCTATAAAGTCTTTTACGACAGGTATCTCTTCTAATTTCGGACTCTCTTTTCGAGTATCGACTATGTAGGCTAAGTATCCCACACAGTCTTGTCTCAACAACTTCCTAACCTGCATCATCGTCAGATAACTCGCTTACCTAGGAAATTTACTGCCATAAAATACTACCTTTGACGGGGTCATAAGGTTAATACACTTTCTTTGGCAATCAATTATCGCCCCATAATTGAATAGCCAATTCATTCCCAAAATAACGTCAAATTTCCCAAGTTTAATTGGAATCAGATCTCCAGTCATCATTGTGACACCCCCAAATTTGGGTTACCTCAAACTACACAGATTTGGTGCTCACTATCCATACACAACCACTATCTACCCATAAACAAAAGGTTTTAAGTAAAGCAAACTGAATAATAAAACAAAAGAAATATCTCCCATAAAAGGGTTACATAGCTTTTCAAAATAAGTCTCAGGTTCTCTAACCTTTATTACATCTTTTAAAACGTGAAAATATAAATAAATAGCTAATAAGTCTTAATTACACTACCACATAAATAAAATAAATAAGTGTCTTCACGTAATAGCAAAACATCGTCACTTGCTTATTTTTCCTTTTCCTTTGCTAGTAGACGGCTCATCTGTCTTCTCAGCTTTAGCTGCAAGGGTTTAGTATGCAAGGGTGAGAAAAACAAATGCCCACTAAGATAATAATGAACATTTCAACAAATAACTTATCTGTATGGTGTAATTTCATGTTGATAATAATCAAGAATGGAAACATCTGAAAGCTCAATAGAACAAAATAAAACATTAAGATATACTGAAGGTCGCATGACCACGAACCATGTCCTAGGTTAACAGATAAGTTTGATGTAACCTTTAACAGTTTAATAAACTATAACTGGACTAACCATCTCGTACTCAGGGTGATTAACCCGTTGCACAATGTATTGTGCACAACCATTCAGCGCTTTTGCATAAGTATTCCCCTATACTAGGGTTGTTCTTCTCAGTTTTTTCATTCAAGAGTTCAGTTCAAAAAAATAGGGTGTGAACAACATGAGTCATGATCAAAGATCAATAACAGTGATATACAATGATATAGATATTGTATATCCATGGTAATAGAATAATGCTTTCAATTAACTTGAGCTTTGAACAACGAGAATCCAAAAGTCAAAAATTTATTATATGCAATGATAACTTGCTAAATAACAGAATAGGATTTAGAAACTTGCGTTAAATAAGCTTGGGTTTAGAAACTCATTTAGCATAAAAGAATTAAGGGTAAGAGACTTGCCTCGTGCGTAGTTTTCTTACTTATAAATCACGTACATTAAACAACCTACACATTCCGTTTACATAACAATAACAATGATTAGTTACAATATTCTCAACACTTCAAAACCCACTCTCATCCAACCTCATCCTAATATCTCAATTGTTTTCTGATTAACAAACTCACTTCAGAAGTTACATGTTTAATTATAACAATATCACACTTAGGCATTCCTAAAACTTAATGTTAAGATAAGGTTCATTAACTTTATATTTTATAATCATCACCATCACAATATCTTAGTATTCAATTAACACATTAGTCTAAGCTTTAGACATGCATAGGATAACATAATATATTATAACTTGAGAGACTTATACAAACATACCCCATGATGGACTCTACATAAACCACTTTAGAAAATAAACAATTTTCTCACATCTGCCAGTTTCAGCGCCGACCGTGCTGAAAATGAACTGTTTTAGCGTCGACCGCGCTGAAAATGAACTGTTTCAGCACCGACCGCGCTGAACTCTGGACCCAGAAACTCAACACAGTTTCAGAGCCGACAACACTGAAAATGAACTGTTTCAGAGCCGACTGCGCTGAAACCTGAACTTCGAATTCTAAGCATCAAACACCAATTTAGACATACCCAATAATTATAAATCTCTTAGAAACATTACTAAACATACATATACCAAATCTAACAACCTAAAACAGACAAAATAGCAAAACCCAAAGCTTCAACAACTAATTTAAAGACTTAGAATTAAAGTTTTTGCTAACTTTTCTTATTTTACACACTTAATGAAATCAAACACCACGAATCCATTTTTTAACCTTTTTAATCCATTCTTTTTCAAAGTTTTCATATTACAATGAACTACAACATACAACCCTCAATTTCAGATTCTAAGCATGATTCGACGTACAATTTTAGACCCCAAGCAAACCAAAACATATGTATTAACCAAAACTCAACTTTCTTCATTGTCAAACTTGTTTTATAACAATCTAATTTCTGAAAATCAATTGAATCTCTCATACAACGAATTATAAACACTTTCCATCATATATATACAACAATCATTCACAAATTCATCAATTAAAACTCTAGTTTTTACAAAACTCAGGAACACAAAAAACTAAGAGCAAAAAGGGTTAAATTATTACCTTAAATCCTTGTTTCTGCTTGTGAAGATGATGAGAAGATGATGAAAATTGCTCTAAGAGTCTCTCTTGTTTCAAAGAACCTCCAATTCCTTTCTATTTCTCCTAGAACTTTCTCTTCCAACTTTTCTGTATTTCTGCTTCTTAGTCTAAAATAACTTATACGTGAAAATAAAACTGACCCATCATAATGCATATTATTTAGTTTGTCAGTTAAAAAAATAAAAGGGTTTTGTCAACTTAATAAACCAAAGGCCACAAGGCCATGTTTGGTTAAGCTATTTTAATCACCTACTAAATTATTTTTATATTCCCTTATTATATAGTCACATGTCACACTTTAAAATAAACCTTCTTTATTAATAAATCAAATTTACCCTTACCTAACAAATTATAATATTTATTTATATTCAACCATAAATATAATTTTATTTAATAAATCCTTCTATTAAACAAAATTATTAATCCTCTAATTTAATCACTTAATTAAATTATCAAATTATCATCATTATTGCATAACAATGCATAACAAAATGCACACAAATAAACTATAACATAATAATTTCTACCAAATATTTATTTAACAAAATAAACATATCAATTAAAATATTTATTTATCTTCAATGCATATTTTCAAATATTACAAAATTCTGGATTGTGACAATCACGTTTCCCTTAATATCTACTTTACAGTTCTTGTGTACAAACCTAACATGAAATATCTCCCTATTTGCAATTTCTATGTTCAAAGGGTAATCTAATTCCTCCTTAGGCAAATCTAGATTCTTAGCAAAGTCATTGGATATAAATGAGCAAGTAGCACCCGAATCAAACAATACATAAGCATTTATATTATTGATCGGAATGATACCTGACACCACATCTCGTGACTGTACAGCGTCCTGCACGGTCATGTTGAAAGTTCTGGCCGTAGGTCGGTTTGTCGGTACTGATCTAGTTATGGTTAAAGTGTTACCACCACTATTTCCCCTACTCCCTCCTGCTCATGCTCCTCTTGCTGCCTTCTTGGGGCAATCCCTAGCCAGATGATCTTTTGACCCGCAAGTGAAGCAAGCGCCCTTCTTAGGATTAGGACAATTTGGTGCTATGTGACCCTCCTGACCATAATTGTAGCAAACCCTCTTCCCCTTCAGGCATATCCCCACATGATTCTTCCCGCAGGTAACACACGCCTCTATTTTCTTCTTCTGACCTCCCTGTTGATTCCCAGCAGACCCACTGTCATTCCACTTCCTCTTTTGATTGTGACCATCACTATTACTATCACTAACCTTGTTATGCACATTTTCACCTTTCTTCTTCTTCTGCTCCTGGTTATACTTAGTCAGAGCGTCACTTCCACCTTCCGCGATAATCGCCTTCTCCAAAACTCCTGCAAAAGTGTTCAATTGGAACATTGACACCTTGTTGTACAACCACGGCTTCAACCCCTGTTCAAATCTCCTCGCCTTCCTCTCATCGGTATTCACCTGATATGTTGCGAACCTAGCCAAGTCATTGAACTTCGCAGCGTATTCCAGTACAGACATGATACCCTACTTTAGCTCTAGGAATTGAACCTCCATCTGATTACGCGAGCTTGTCGGAAATTACATCTCAAAGAACATCCTCTTGAACCTATCTCATGTGATTACACCCTGACCTCCTCGAACCTTATTCGCTTGCCACCAATAGCTGGCCTTTGACTTAAGCATGAACATTATAAAGGCAGTCTTTTGGTCATCACTAACCCTAGCAATATTGAACACCTTCTCCATTTCCATCACCCAAGTCTGGGCTTCGATTGGGTTCATGGAACCCCTAAACTCTGGCGGTCCTACCGCTTTGAAATCCTTAAATGACATAACTTATGGAGCTTGCTGCTGATTCGCATGTGCTCCAGCTAAAAGGTTTACCAATTGCTGTATAGGATTAGCATTGGCATCGTTGTTGTTATTATTTGTAGAGCTTTCCTGAGCTTGTTGACGTGGTAGGCATCTCGGCGGCATTTTCTGTTTAAGATATACTTTTATTAGATCATTACTCAATTTCTTAAGTGTTTAATACTTAACTTAAACAATTTAAGTTTAACACACTTAACACATAACATTTTCGAATAAACTTTGATATTTCATTTATTCAAAAGTTTTAAACATAGAAAGATAGCATCACTGCTATTTACATCGACTATCCCGAGATCAAAGAATCTTCAAGATTAAATAATCATATTCTATTGTTTATAATCACGCTGGAATTTACATTACTAACTACCATAAATATTCACATATTTCAATACTCTTCCTATCGTGGCCTATAAGGCGTCGAACCGCCTTTCTGCGTTCTTCCTCCATGATACGGAACATCGTCCTGCGATCTAACATGTACCATGGCAAGTCCTCGAACTGAACTCTTGAGGCTGAGAATGCTAACTTAAGACAGATAAATGAGCTTAGCACTCAAAAAGAGTTAATTCTAGTTTCCAAAATTCAGGAACTAGAAAAGACTATTTCCTTATGGAACAAGTCCTTTCTATCTATGGATACCATGATCTCTAGCCAAAGATCAGTGGCTAACAGATCAGGACTAGGTTTCTGCAATCTTCCTTCAGAAACCTCAGTGGTCAAATCTATGGAAACAAATGATAACAGTTCTCTTAAATTTAATAAGGGAATTGTGTTTGTTAAATCCTCATAGACAGTTAATCCAAACTCTGCAAATCAAGTTGTTAGATCCCACACAAATCTAGGATTCAAGAAATCAAAGAGTAAGTCAACGACTGCATTCAAGCTTCGAAGGATCGTAAAGTATGGCAAAACTCACTCTACGAACCAACCTGGCAGGAAACGTAGAGTTAACTTCCACTTGACGAAAACTTTGAATCATGAAGTTGTGGGAAGGCAGAAGGAGTTTAAGCCAAAAGGAGAAGCTGGGACCACTACTACTCACGTATGCTTAAGACTAGAAGGAATCCATACTCACACACAAGCATGCATTATATTCAATGTTTCACTTGTCATAAACATGGTCATAAAGCTGCAGAATGTTATTTCAATTATTTCTATCATATACTGCACAGACCCAAAATTAAACAGATTTGGGTTCCCAAGGTTACTAATGAATATGGACCCAAATAATATTGGGTACCAAAATAAAAGCTGATCCTTTCTACAGGTACAAAGCTCCACTGAGTCAACATAGTACCTTGACAGTGGATGCTCAAGACATATGACAGGCAACAAGGCTCTCCTATCAAAATTTGAAGAAAAAGATGGTCCTGCAGTCATCTTTGGTGATAACAATTCTGGAAAGACAAGAGGATATGGTTCTGCTGGGAATGGTGCTGTGTCTTTCAGCAAAGTGGCATATGTTGAAGGACTAAGGCACAATCTTCTCAGCATCAACCAACTGTATGATAAAAATCATCAAGTCACCTTTCTCAACAATCAGTGTCAAGTCAGAGACTTGAAGACCAACTCATTAAAGCTGATGGGAACCAGAGAAGGAAATGTCTATACTGTCAACCTTGCTGAGTTAAGACCTGATGAAGCAGTATGTTTTCTTGCCAAAGCTTTTGAAGATCAGTGTTGGCTATGGCATAGGAGGTTGTCTCATTTAAACTTCAAAAGTATGTCAAGACTTGCCTCAAATCAACTAGTAGCAGCACTGTCAAAGCTCAACTTCATCAAAGAGAAACCTTGCAAAGCTTGTCAGTTTGGAAAGCAAACAAAGAGCTCATTCAAAAGCAAAGCAATCAACACAAATGATAAGCCTCTTATGTTACTCCATATAGATCTCTTTGGGCCTATCCCAACTACAAGCCTTGGTGGAAAGAAATACTCTCTGGTGATGGTGGATGACTATACCAGATTCACATGGATATTCTTTCTGAGCTCTAAAGATGAAACCAGCTCTCATCTTATCAAGCTGTTCAAACGTGTCATGAATGAGAAAGAGGAGAAGATCAAGGCTATCAGGAGTGATCGTAGAAGAGAATTTGATTTCACTGAGGTAGAACTTTACTGTGAAGAGAATGGCATCAATCACAACTTCTCAGCCCCAAGAACTCCACAACAAAATGGAGTAGCTGAAAGGAAGAATAGGATATTGATTGAAGCAGGGAGAACACTACTGGCAGCTGCTCAACTTCCTGAGTATTTTTTGGCAGAAACAGTTAGCACTACATGCTACACTCAGAACAGGTCTCTCATTCACTCCCTCCTCAAGAAGACTCCCTACGAATTATGGAAAGGAAGGAAACCAAACATCAGTTACTTTCGTGCCTTTGGTTGTCTATGCTACATCCTCAACAATGGCAAGAAGTATCTGACCAAATTCCAACCCAAGTCAGATGAGGGGATCTTCCTTGGTTATGCTATGGATAGCAAGGCCAACAGAGTATTCAACAAGGAATCATTAAGCGTTGAAGTCTCTATTCATGTCACATTTGATAAGTCAGAATCAAAGAAGAAAACTTCTTCACTCAACGATCCAGCAGAGAAAGACTCTACGATCACTGAGTCCAAAGTCGTAGAGTTAGATACTACGATCGTCGAGCCAGAAGCAGAAAGCACAGAGCAAGAAGTAGCAAACGTAGAGCTCACTATGCCAGACAGTGAGACTCTACGACCTGAACCAGAAATCAACCTGGAAGAACTCAGACAAGAAGGCACCAGAACTAATGTTCCAAGAAGGAGAAAATGGACAAAGGATCACACTGAAGATCTGATAATTGGAGATCTTAATGCAAGAGTTAGGACAAGATCAGCAACTCAAAATGAATGCATCTACCTAAGCTTTCTCTCTCAAATAGAGCCCAAAAAGGTAGAAAAAGCATTAGGAGATTCGAGCTGGATAGAGGCCATGCAAGAGGAGCTCAACCAGTTTGAAAGAAGCAAAGTCTGGAGACTAGTTGAAAAGCCAAAACAACATCCAGTCATTAGCACCAAATGGGTTTTCAGAAACAAGATGGATGAAGATGGTGTTATCACAAGGAACGAAGCAAGACTGATAGCTAAAGGTTACTCACAAGAAGAAGGGATTGACTATGATGAAACCTTTGCTCCAGTTGCAAGATTGGAAGCAATCAGAATCTTTCTTGCCCATACAGCCCACATGAAATTTAAAGTCTTCCAAATGGATGTCAAGAGTGCTTTTCTCAATGGAGAACTTCAAGAAGAAGTCCATGTGGAACAACCTCCAGGTTTTGTCAATCCAACTCTTTCTAATTATGTTGATAGATTAGACAAAGCATTGTATGGATTAAAACAAGCACCTAGAGCATGCTATGAAACACTCACTAACTTTCTCACTAAAAAAGGATTCACTAGAGGTAGAGTAGACACCACTTTATTCCTAAGAAAACATAAAGATAAATAACTTCTAGTTCAAATCTATGTGGATGATATTATATTTGGTTCTACTGATGAAATATTGTGTGAAAGGTTTGCCAAGCTAATACAGAGCAAGTTCGAAATGAGCATGATGGGAGAACTGAACTTCTTCCTTGGACTTCAAGTGAAGCAAACTGATGAAGGTATTTTCATCAACCAAGCCAAATACATTAAGGACCTATTAAAGAAATATGGCATGGAGTCAGCCTCCATCATGAAAACTCCCATGGCACCTGCAACCAAGCTTGACAAAGATGAGAAAGGTAAAAGTATTGATATTACTCAATACAGAGGTATGATTGGATCTCTCCTATACCTAACTGCTAGTAGACCAGATATCATGTTTGTTACTTGTATTTGTGCTAGATTTCAATCTAATCCTAAGGAATCTCATTTATTAGCTGTAAAAAGGATTTTCAGATACCTTAAAGATACTCCAAATTTAGGACTTTGGTACCCCAAGAAGTTACCCTTTGAGTTAATGGGATACTTAGATGCTGACTATGCAGGATGTAAGATAGACAGGAAAAGCACAAGTGGTACATGTCAATTTCTTGGAAATAGACTTGTCTCCTGGTTTAGCAAGAAGCAAAACTCAGTTTGAACCTCTACTGCAGAAGCTGAATATATTGCTGCAGGCAGTTGTTGTGCACAAATCCTATGGATGAAAAATCAGTTAGTTGACTATGGTTTTGAGTTTAAATCTATCCCTGTTCATTGTGACAATACTAATGTAATTGCTATAACTCATAATCCTGTCATGCATTCAAGAACCAAGCACATAGATATAAGATATCATTTCATTAGAGATCATGTGCAAAGTGGTAATATATCATTACACTATATTCCTACTAAAAATCAGCTAGTTGATGTATTTACAAAACCCTAGATGAATCTAGATTCAACATGCTAATAAGTGAACTTGGAATGCTAAATCTATATTCATAATATTATGCTTTGAAATCTGCTAACTCTGTAGAAAGAAAGTTCGTAGAGTAACGTCAAAAATTATCGAGTGAAAATTGGAAAAACGTAGAGCTCAAAGGCAGTCAAGCTGCCAAGACTTACTCTACGATCGTCGAGTGAGATGGAAATCGTAGAGTAAAAAAGACTCAAAAATGAAACGTAGAGCTCAGAATGAGCTAAGGGCAAAACAGTCTTTTTTGTCGGCCTAATACGTGCACCAGACATGTAGCCCACTCAACAAAACAAGAGGGAAGCTTTTCACTAACTCATTCAAATTGTTCATTTCATCTGAAAACTATCCCTCTCCCTCTTCGTTGAAACCCTAGTTCTCTGGTTCAATCAAACTCTGAGCAAATTTCGTCCTTGTGCAGCAAAATCAAAGAGACTCTCAAATGGCATTCTCTCCACTCATATCAGTCAACTCTCTTGATTTTGAAAACTTTGCCACAGCTGAGATGAAGTACAAGAGAATCATCTCTCTGCTACAGCGATCAGGACTCTACGAAGCCCTCGAAACCGACACTCGAGTATATCCAGAATTGGTAAGGGAATTCTACTCAAATGGGATTTTTGGAGATGGAATCCTATCCACAAAGGTCAAAGGGGTTTCGCTACAGCTAAGTGCTTCAGAAATCAACATAGCCTTAGGATTCAATAATGACGAGCTTACAACTCTCCAGTTCATCAACACCGAAGAAGGGCTGAAGCGAATGTACCATGAGAACAACCCAAGGCTGAGGGGATTAAAGAAAAAGGAATTTCCTCAAAAGTATGAATTTCTGGCTGATGTTGTTGGGAAATGCATTCTGTGCAAAGATTCAGCTCATGATTCTGTCAACGACATTCATCTTAGAATCGTGACTGCAATTGTGAAGAAGATCCAACTGAACTATGGTGACCTACTCCTAGAATGGATTGGAAACTGGGTGTCAAATGATGGAAAGATCAAAGGGGCAAGGAAGATATTTTATGGCAGGTTCATAAGCATTATTCTTCAAAAAGCACTAGGAGACCAAATTGGGGATGATGAAGGAGAAGCTATAAATTTCCATAAAAGGATCACTCAAAAGTTATTTGTGAACTGGAAAAGGAATCCAGCTGGGAATTTAAAATCAGCTCAGACAGAAGATAGTGAAAAGACTCAGGGTTAAGTAAGAAAGCCTTCCATGAAAAATATGTTTGTAGTTGTAGAAGAAACTGATGAGGTAGATCAGGAGGTGCCAGCTCTAACCAGAAAAAGCAAAAGGAAAAAGAAGGCAGTGTCCCAGACTGAAATGGAACCTCAAGGGTCATCAAATGAAGGACCTACATCTTCTGTTGCTCAATCAAGACCTTCTCTATCTTCTGAAGAAGAGAAGAAGAAGAGAAAACAAATAGAAGAAGCTTCTAGAGAAATACCACCGAGTTTGAAGGTGTATCATAAGAAGGGAAAACGCAGCTCTAAGAAAAGCCTCCCTACGATCGCTGAGAATCCTCACTCTACGATCGTAGAGTCAAGAACAGAAGAAGCTGCTGAAGATGCTAGTCAGCCTGACTCTATGACCATTATAACGAATGCAAATTTTGTGAATAAATAAAAATATTTATGGAGTTATATAAATATTTTTTATTAATTTATTGAGTTAAATAAATAATTTATTAAGTTATTGTGGAATAGTTCATGTTGAGTTAATTGTGTTAAATGTTATTTGATGTGTTTAATTTAATAATTAAATTAGATGATAAAATGATTCGTGTGAATAAATGTTTTATTTGAATAAATGATTTATTTGAATAAGATAATTTATTTGGTGCTATTGTTTGGATAAATAAAACTATTATTTAAGTTAGTAAGGTATAATTGAATTTATTTAATAATAAGTTCAATTAAATTAAAAGTGTGATAATCAAAACTATATGTTATAATGAGTTATTAAAATAAATAGAAAGAGTTTTTATTTCCATCAAACCAAACAAGGCCTTATGACCTTTGGTTGGAAATAATGAGTTATTTCAATTTTGTTTTGCCAAACAAGCCTTATGGCTTTTGAATTTTTATAACTGATGGTTTAATTAGAGAATATATGTTATTATTTTAGCCATCAGTTTTTATTTTGTTAAAAGCTTGTCAGTTGTTAAAAGATAAGAAAACACAGAGTTTAAAAAAAAGAGAAGGAAGAATTTACAGAGAAGAAGATAGAATTAGAAGAGAGAATTGAGAAGAGTTTGGAGATTGGAGAATAGGATTTCTAACAAAGAGAATTGATCAAATTTTTCTAAGCACATAGAAGGTATAATCCTTTTTGAATTCTTCACTTTATTTCTTTTTAATTTACTTCTCTGTATATGAATTCTATTTTCCTGTATAGGAATTTTATGTTAAATACATGAATTACTTGTTTGTAATTGATAGTAAACAAGTATTAGATGATTTCATGATGATTATAAATTAATTTGAATGAGTTAATCCATGAAAGCATGTTTTAGAGTGAAGTTTTTGGTTTTACAGAGTCTTATTTCATGTATGGCATATATGTATGAAAATTGAGGTTTAATTTGATTATTAAACGGTAAATTGATATTTGATTATGGTTATATGATGAAAAACGAAAAGAATGCAAGTGGAATGGATTAAAATGGTTGAAAGATGAGTTTACAGTGGTTAATTTTATTAAAATGGCTAAAACATGAATATTTGGTTTAAACAGAGAATTTTTGGTTCAATTTGGTTGGTTATGTGTATTAGAATGGTTAGAATTTTTAGAAGCATGATGGGTAATTGTTTTATATCATATTTGATATCTGGGTATGTTTAAACTATGTGTTGGATGGTAGAATTCGGAAAATTTGGCCAAATTTGGCCTAAGTTTTCACTGGTTGCGAACTGTAGGAGGTGACTGCAGAGCCTCTCGCCCCGGCGAGAGAAATGAGCTGTAAATCTTCGCCCCGGCGAAGTCTCACCCCGGCGAGATTTTTGTTATGTAATTTCCCGCCCCGGCGAGGGAACAGTAACTGAAATATTTTTTATTTTTTATTTTATTTTATTATGATGCCGTGTACATGTTTAAAGCTTAGATTAAAGTATTTAATAATAAATAAGATACTACAATGAGTGGTAATCAAATATTTAATGAATATCAAATGACATTTGATATATTAAATGAAATGGGATAAGAACAAACCCTAAAGTGTATATTGTTCTGTAACTAATTATTGTTACCATTTTATAATCGGAATGTATAGGGTGATTAAGGAACGTGAATTATTTAAATCTGTAAGCTACGTGCGAGGCAAGTTTTTCACCCTTAATCTTATTATTTCGTTTAAAGCAAGTTTAATTTCATTGAGCCAACTTATTAACCTTAGCTTATTGTTATTCAAGCAAGGTTGTTATCATGTCAAGTGTCTATGTATTATTCAAGTCATTTGTTATACGAGCATTGATTATTATTCAGACTTTGATTATAAATTCTATTGTACAACTTCATTGATGAATCAAATGCTTTAGTGACTAGCAAACCCTTATTGATTCAGCTAGTCCTTAGTTGATGAGCGTTCTAAAGACTTAGAATATTTTAATAATTGTTCCGAACCAAGTTCCTTTTGGTATGGATTCTGATACTAGACTGAGATGAACAACCCTAATATAGGGGATTAATTACGCGACAGCGTTAAAATGTTTGTGCACAATACATTGTACAAAGGGCTGATCCCCCTGAGTACGAGATGGATGGTCCATAGTCTATAAGAATGTTAAAGGTTACGGTAGAAATACTTGTTAACCTAGGACATAGTTTGAGGTCTTGTGACCCTCAAATACACTTTTATCCTTGAATCTATATTCAGTTCTTGAGCTAAGCATTCTATTGAGCTTTCAGATTTTTTTGATTTGTCATTGATTAACTTCAGAAAAACTATTACTCCTCAGTAAGATTTATTCCAATAATCATATAAATGATATTGTTTTCATACTTGTGGACAATTGTTTGCTCACTCTTGCATTAAAAATATTGCAGCTAAGACTGAGAAACCAGATGAACCGTCCACTAGCAAAGGCAAGGGCAAGATGAGCAAGTGAAGATGTTTAGTCTATTTGTTTCAATTCTTTGTAAAAGACTTAATTAAATCTTATGTTTTAATTCCGCATTGATGTAATAGAGGTTAGATAACCTGGGATTTGTTTGATTAAGAGATTGGAGATCTAACCCCTTTTGTGGGAAGACATTTTATTCAGTTTAATTATATTATCTTATTTATGGGTAGTTAGTATTGAATGTATGCTATAGTGAACACCAAGTCTATGGAGTTGAAGTACCCGGATTTGGGGGTGTCACAACCATTATTGTTGAACAATTAGCTGGGAAGGTTGCTAAACCCGAGCCAAAGAAAACGAAGAAGAAACTAATGACCTTAGCTCAAAAAGAGCTTAATGAAGCAATGTTAAGGATCAAAGAAGAATAAATGAGAATGGCAAATCAAACTGTCGCTCCAACTGAGGGGGAGCAATAAGAAGATGATGAACAGAGAAGTGCTCATGTTGAGGGAAAGACACCTGATGTTCCTGAACCTGTCACTGCTCAGATTGAGGGGGAGCAATCTGAAGATCACTATAAAACTCCATCAATCCCTGAAGAGACTAGTACTTATGCTGAGAAGGATGAAGAGAATGTGGAGATCAATGATGAAAGGGAAGAAGAAAAGGAAGAAACAATAGCTGAACAGGATGAGACTGTGGAGATCAGTGATGGATCAAATGATGAAGACGAGGATGAAAGCCTAGAAATCATTGCTGAAGGCGGAAATGGAGAGAGGCATTTCATCTATAACTGTCTATTTGCCTATTTACCAAGAATGCCATTCCATCAAGCACTAATACTCAATTTTTGGGATCACATGTTCTGGGCCTTCAAGACCTATCCAGCCATTTCAGTGCTTGCCCAAGAATTCCCCAGCATTGGCTCCTTTACTCAGAAGCTGTTAAACAACCATCCATCTCAGGTTAATGAGTAAAAGGTATACTTCATTCCTTCATCATTTAACTTAAAACACTTTCTATTGCCATATTACTATCGTTTTGATGAGATACCAAGATGGAATGAGGTCATCTTTGAACCAAGGAGTCCACTTCAAGTTACAGGGTCTCAAAACTCTGTCTCTGATGAACCAGATGCCCAACCATCTCCAGTCATAGAGTCCTTAAACTCTATGACTGATGCTTAGCTCACCCTCCAAATACAAAATGTATAGTCAACCCACTCTACGATCGACTCTATGATCGTAGAGTGTGCTGACCCTACAAACGTCAATCAAACTGCTTCCTCTCCCACATTTCAAACAACTGCCCCGCCCATTCCTGCTGATATTCCATCCTCCTCCCATCATGAATACTTTGACCTGGCCATTTTTTTGGCAAATCTCCAAGATAGCAATAAGAAAGAATCTCCATATGAGATCAAGAAAATTCTTGAGCGTGTCAAACTCATTCCCACAACAGAAGAATTGACTAATCTCATTGTTGGTATGGCCAAAGATATGGAGGAGAATCTTGAAGCAAATTCTCTCGCCCTCCATAGAAGATTCAATTAGCTTGTTGATGTTGCTAATGCTCACACCAATAATCTTGGAACTAAATTGACCAAAAGGTTAAGGGAAATCATCAAAGAATTAATGAACGGCATTGATAGGAGGGACAAACTTTATCAAAAAGAGATTGATGATCACAAATCCGCAGTTCTCTCCCTTCAGGAGTCCTAGACAACTCAAAATAATCTAGTAACTGAGAAACTCTTCGATTTGAGCACCTCCATTAACAACTTCCAGCGCCTATCTCTCCAACAAATGGAAAGGACTGACAATGTTCTCGCCCTTATGCACCAGCAAAGAGAGAGGACTGAAGCTCAATTCGTAGAACAAAAAGCTGACAAAACTCAATCACGTTCTCAAATGCAAGAATTGGCGCGAGGTGTTGAGCAGCTCT
Organism: Aralia elata; assembly: GCA_034770075.1. Lineage (NCBI taxonomy): Eukaryota > Viridiplantae > Streptophyta > Magnoliopsida > Apiales > Araliaceae > Aralia > Aralia elata. Next base: position 744,154 of record JAVJAP010000022.1, on the reverse strand, counting down.
TCCAAGGGGTTCGAAGGTTAGATGCTGACAAAAAGGGGGAGAAAACAAAAGGCAAAGAAAAGGGGGAATCAAGCAGCAGCAGTGGAAGAGAGCAACCATAGCAACCAAGGCAGTCTAGGCAGTCTGAATCATCAAATCCAACAGAAGAGGAGCCCATAAATTCCATTCCCATAAGGAGTGAAGTCCCTGGATCCTACAGAAGAATGCCTGATGTAACTCCAACAGGAGTTCACATACCATCAGGTAATCTTGCAGTGTTAAATCGACACCTGCATGGGACGCGCCCCTATGGTGAAGGAGGAAGTCATATGCCCTCTTCTGGCCTCAGTCAAGAACAAATTGAAGAATTTCAACGGATGACTAAGGAAGGTAGGGAAAACTACAGAAGAAGAGTTGCATATGAAAGAGCCAATCCTCCAAGGACCAAAAGAGGAGCAAGAGGAAGGAGAAACTAAGGTTTGAAATTGTGTGTAATTTTCTCTTTCTCTTTATTGATGAAACTGCCATATAATGTAATATTCATTTAATCATCAATAAAATTCATGATTTCATCTAGAAATACAGTTGCTCACTGTACTATAAGGCATGTTTATTTTTATAAGCATCTGTATTAGAACTGATGATATGATTCAACTACTGGTTATGTCAACATCAAATAGGGGGAGATTGTTAGGAATCATGGTTTAAATTTGATGTTGTGCTCTTAATGTATATGTGTATCCGTAGCTGAATTGTAAAGTCCTTATTGAAAGACATATGTACAAGGACTTAGAATAGAGAAGATTAAATGTGTTAGGATGATCTAAGATGTATTGAATATCTATCAAATCTAAGCATATTTGTAAAGTATTGTAAAGTCCTTTATTGAAGGTGATGTACAAAGGACTTAGAATAGAAAAGATCAAACTTGTTAGGTTGATCTTGTGTGCTGATCGTAGAGTACTACCATAATCCCAGTAAAAGACCGAAGAGCAATCTGCCAACTTCGCAGAGTCAAAGTATGCCATCATTCTACAATCTGAAGGGAAACACCTTGCTTCGCTGTTGAGTTCATCAAACCATATGCTTCAAGTAACTTAGTAGCAACAAAACATTCACTCTCTATCAAGTGAAAGGGTCAACAGGTGACCAACTTAAGTCAAGTCTGCTGGACTTGCTGAGTACCAAAGGGTACAAGAGACTTTAAGGCTGCTGATCTTAGTTTACAGAGAGAGTTCCAAGGCTGCTGGCTTTGAAAAGTACGTTGTGTACTGGAGTGCCAAGACTGCAGGTCTTGAAGGAATCTTTGTGATTCAGTTGTAATGATATCCTTAGTGGATTTTCTACTCGAGGAGTAGAACAGTAGAGTAGGAGTCTTGTGTGCTCCGAACTACTTAAAGTCTTGTCTCTATCTCTTTGCACTTCTTAACTGCCATAACTGATTTATCACTGCTTTAATATATCCTCTACTATCGTTCTATTTCTACAAGGGGTTTTTATAAATCTTATTCCGTTGTGCTTAGTTATTGACTAAACTTTAAAGTCATTCTTTTGAAAACGAAAATAAAGAAAACTTTTAAAAGAATCTATTCAACCCCCCCTTCTAGATATCTTTTGTGCCTCTGGAAACTAACAGAATGGTTAAGAAATCTGAGAATAGTTCTCAAGGTTAAAAGTTATCTTATGTCCTTAATATGTATATCCCTGCAATGGTTGCAGACAATGCCTCTGAGGAAGAGATTGCTACTTTTAGAAAGTGGCAAGATGATGCACAGTTGGCTCAATGCATCATGCTCGTATACATGAGTAATAAGCTTCAGCGTCAGCATGTAACTATGGATGCTCCTACTATAATCCTACACCTTCAAGGAGTTGAATGGTAAGGAAAGTAAGACTACTAGATATAAGATATCTAAGGAGCTCTTCTGATCTAGAATGACCAATGGCACTACAGTACAGACATATATCCTTAAAATGATCAATTCGATTGAACAATTAGGATAACAGGGTTTTGTCATGGATAGAGTTGATCTAAGATTTGATCTTGAAATCACTTCCGGACTCTTTCTCACAATTTGTTGTGAATTTCCACATGAATAAACTATATGTCAGCCTGCCTGAATTGCTTAAACATATTAAAAACTGTAGAGAGTCACTTTCCAACCAAGAAAGACCAAGTCTTACTGGTAGAGAAAACCAAATGATCTTCTTAAAAGAAGAATAATTCAAAGAATGTATTAGGAAAGACAATAACTAAGAACACTAAGAATAAAACTGATATAAATAGTAAACGAGTTTGCTTCCACCGCAATAAGCCTGGACACTGGAAAAGAAACTGTAAGGAGAATCTTATAGAGGCCAACCAGAAGAAGCTTAGTGAAGCTTCGGTTACAGATATAGGATTTGTTCATGATTGAAATAAGTTTTTCTGTAAGTCAAGGTTCTACTTGGGTATTGGATACCGGCTATGGTTCTTATAAATATAGATTTATGAAGGGACCAAGCAAAAGTAAAAAGCTAAACAAAGTATAAGTAATCTTACGTGTGGGGAATGAAGCAATGGTTGTTGCATTAGCCGTAGGAACTTATAGTTTAGCGCTGCCTACGGGCAAGTCTATTAAGTTGATAAATTGTTATCATGTTCTAGTTCCTTTAGAAACATTATTACTTTTGTTGTTGGACAAGGAAAGTTCTGGTATTATATTTAAAAACAATTGTTGTTCTATTTATAATGATAATGTTTTGTTTGAAACTGGAAGATTACTTGATAGACTTGGTATACTTGACTTACATGAAAAATAATTTTTCAAATTGAACAAACTAGTAAAAGAAAAGGAGATGATCATTCAAAGAGTTGAATGTGTGTATTTGAAGAAATACAAGTCTGAATCATTTGAAAGGTTCAAAGAATTCAGAAGCGAAACAAATTGACAAAGTATTAAGATTCTTTGATCAGATCGAGGAATGAATACTTGTGCAATAAGTTTCTAGATCATCTCAAAATGGTATTTTCTCATAATGGAAACCTTCTGATACGCAATAATTGATTGGTGTATTTGAAAGGAGAAATCGTACCTTGTAGGATATGGTGCAGTCCATGATGATTTTTACCGACATTCTAGTATCCATTTGGGGTTATGCCCTAGAAACGGCTGCATATCTATAAAATAAGGTAACCTCAAAGATCCGACCCCAAGACTCCATAAAAGTTATGGATAGGGAGGAAACCTAGTCTTAAGCATGTTAAGATTAGGAGTTGTCCAACTTATATGAAAAGGTTTCAAAAGATAAGTTTGGGACAAAATCTGACAAGTGCAGATTTGTGGGATATCCTAAAGAAAGTTTAGGATACTATTACCATAATCCTACACGTTACCTTCTTGGATAAAGGTGTTTATCATTGAAGGAGCTAGTGGGAGGGTATTAAATCTTGAAGGAGTTCAAAAACCACAAAGCACATTATGTCAAACCGAGGAACCTGTACATAAACCTATTGTACCACAACCGAATCATAAACTTAGAAGAGTACCGAAGATACCTGGGAGGTATGGATTCATTATAGAGGATGATGATGAGGTACACATCATAGAGGATGATGATCCAGTTATATACGATAAGGCTATGAGTAGTAGGCACTCAGAGAAATGGTAGATGACCATAAAATCCACAATGGATGCCATATATGAAAAACTAAGTGTAGACTTAGGTTAACCCTTCGGTAGGCATAAAGCCTAAAGGGTGTATATGGGTCTTTAAGAGAAAGACTGGAGCAGATGGTAAGGTGGAGACCTATAAGACCAGAATTGTGACAAAAGATTTCAAATAATGGCAAGGAGTTGTCCATCATGAAATCTTCTCACTGGTATCAATGCTCAAGTCCATTCAGATTTTGCTTGTGATTGTAGCTTATTATTACGAAATCTGGCAAATGGATGTGGAGACATCCTTCCTCAATGAAGACTTGAGGAAAATGTATGTATGATACAGCCAGAGAAATTTGTTTCAAAGGTTGAAGCAAATCGTGTAAGTAAGCTACAACGATCCATTTATGGATTGAAGCAAGCTTCTCAAAGATGGAACATTCATTTTGATGAGACAATCAAAAGAGTTTGATTTTATCAAAAACGAGAATGTATCTAGTGTGTACAAAAGGGTCAGTGGGAGCGCTGTGACATTCCTATTATTATATATTGATATACTACTGATAAGGAATGACATACCAGTGTTACAATCAATAAAGATAAAATTGTCTAAACATTCCTCCATGAATAACTTGGGAGAAGCATCCTATAAATTGGGGATATAAATTTATATAGATAGATTTAAAAGGATGTTCGGCTTAACCCAATGAACGTATATTCATTCGATACTAAAGGCGTTTAGCATGGCATACTCCAAGAGAGGTCTCATGATGATGAGCCATGGAGTGAATCTCTCTAAATTGTCCCCAATGAAAGAGAGATCGCATGAGTTACTATCATGTATGCAATGAATATATAAGGCCTGATGTTGATCAGTCATATTCTAGAGAAGATCACTGTAAGACAGTGATAAACATATTTAAGTACTTAACTGGTACTGAAGATGTGATCATGATTCATGGTAGGTCTGAATTAAAACTAGAGGGTTAAATAGACTCAAAATTTTCAAACTGACCAAGACGATAACAAATCCACTTTAGGATAAATCGTTACCTTGAATGGTAGTGCAGTGAATTGGAAAAGTTCCAAACATCAAAGAGTTGCTGGTTTAGTGACAAAGATAAAGTTTATATGAATATGCCGGAATTATAAGTGTTTGACACACTAAGGGATGTATGAATATAAATGTGGTATTATTATTACATGATTGATTGTGATCGATTTGTGCCTTGACTCTTAAATGATAACATCAATAGAATTTTGCATGATGTGTAAAACAAGAAGGATTTATGTAAGGTTTTGTTTAGAACAAACAATGTCGTCAAGGAGATAACCCCGATACACGAGGGTGGAAGAGTCAGTGAATAACGAGGAGGGTCGGACTGACCCCAAGAGGACCTTTGCGGACTTGTTAGAGGAAACGATGCAAGGCAGACCAGCTATTGCGGTTGTTCGGCCATGAAGTCACATGGCGAACTTTACGGGTTTTAAATTACTAGGACCATCGGAGTTTCATGGGGATACGTATTCGAGTGAAGCCCAGACATGGGTAGAAGAAATGGAGAAAGTTTTCAAGGTCGCAAGAGTGATCGAGGAACAGAAGACTTCATTTGCCACTTTCATGAGGAAGGGTGAATCAAATTACTAGTGGAAGGCGAATAGAAGCCGAGCTGGGGAAGGCACAACTGCGTGGACTCGTTTTAAGGAGCTGTTTTTCAAAAAATTACTTTCTAGAAAGCACGCAGGCAAGTATGGAGATAAAGTTCTTGGAACTGAAGCAAGATGATATGTCTGTAGCAGAGTACGCAACGAAGTTTAACGAACTAGCTAGGTTTGCTCCACACCAAGTGGACACTGGAGCTAGGCGAGCGAAGAGATTTGAACAAGGGTTGAAGCCCTGGGCGTATAGTAAGGTTGTGGTTTTGCAGATCAACACATTTCCTACGTTACTTAAGGAAGCAATCGTTGCCAAGGAGGAAATGAAGCGTTGACAAAGCACAACCAAGATCAGAAAAGCCATGATGGTCATAAGGAAGGTAGCCGTGGGGGAAGTAACCCGAATAAAAGGAAAGGGATCGATAGCCAATCTTGTGGAGGCAACAAGTCTCGAGGAGAGGTTAAGAAGGGTATATTCGTCCGAGTGTATCTCTGCGGAGAGCGCCAGTTCTGTTTGTAAAGAAGAAAGATGGATCGTTAAGGCTCAATATCGACTACATGGAATTGAACAAGGTTACGATTAAGAACAGGTATGAAGGGAGAGTCTCAAGAAAAGGATGAGGATTGTGATTCAATAAGGAAGCGAATTACCGGAGGCGAGGAGCTTAAGTATAAGATTGATAGCACTGGGTTGCTAAGGTATGAAGGGAGAGTCTGGGTACCGTTGGATCGGGAATTGAGGGAAGAAATCCTTCAGGAAGCTCACAACACGAAGTACTCAGTACATCCCGGGAGCACAAAGATGTACCAGGATTTGCGACGAAATTTTTGGTGGCCGAATATGAAACGAGAAGTGGCAGAGTGCGTCAGCCGATGTCTGACATGACAGTGGATTAAAGTAGAGCACCAACGACCGAGCGGACTACTTCAACCATTAGAGATTCCGGAGTGGAAGTGGGAGCACATCACAATGGACTTTGTGTGGGACTGCCACCAACTCATAAGGCTTTAGACGCCATCTGGGTAATTGTGGATCGTCTAACCAAGTCTGCTCATCTTCTGCCAATCAAGATACGGTACAATCTGGAGCAATTAGCAAAGCTTTATGTGAAAGAGATAGTGTCACGACATGGGAGTTTGCCTAGTATCGGTATCAATTGTATCTGACAGAGATCCGCGCTTCACGTCAAATTTTTGGAAAAGTCTGCAGGCAAGAATGGGAACGCAGTTGAGGTTGAGTACAGCGTATCATCCTCAAACCGACGGCCAGAGCGAGCGAATGATTCAGACCTTAGAAGATATGCTTCGGGCGGTCGTGATGGATTTAAAGGGTAGCTGGGATGACCATTTGCCACTAGTGGAGTTCGCTTACAACAAGAGCTATCACGCTAGTATCGGTATGCCACCGTACGAAACACTGTATGGAAGGAAATGCTGAACCCCAATGTGTTGGGACGAGGTTGGAGAGCAAAGACTGCTGGGACCTGAAATGGTGCAATAGACTTCAGATACAGTACAACTGGTCAGAAATCGTCTGGTAGCAGCTCAAGATCGCCAGAAGAAATATGCCGACTTACATCGTCAGAAAAAGGGACTTTAAAGTTGGCAGCTTTGTGTTTTTGAAGGTATCTCCCTGGAAAGGAAAGATCCGTTTTGGGAAGAAGGGCAAATTGAGCCCTAGGTTCATAGGACCGTTCGAGGTATTAAGGCGAATCGGCGAAGTGGCGTACGAGGTAGCGTTACCTCCTGAACTTGAGCACATTCACAACGTGTTTCATGTGTCAGTGTTGCGGCCGTATAAACCAAACTACAAGCACGTTATCTCTTATGAACCAATCCAAGTCGAGAAAGACTTATCGTACGAGGAAGTTCCTATCCAGATACTCGATAGGAAGGAACAGAAACTAAGGAATAAGATCATTTATTCCGTCAAGGTTCTCTGGAGGAATCACGCAGTCGAAGAAGCTACGTGGGAACTCGAAGAGAAGATGAAAGCAAATTATCCGTTTCTATTCGAGTAACCCTATTTTTGCAATTCCGAGGACGGAATTTTTATAAGGGGGGAGGGATGTAATGCCCATGAAATTTTAAACGTCATTATTAATTAAATATATAAATTTAATTTTTAATGAGTTAGTTTGTGTGCTTATTTGAACCTTTGTGTGTACATTGGTAGCCTACGTGACGAGGTGATGAATTGATTTAAGTTGAATAAAGGGAGTCACTAATAGTATAGTTAAATTAGTGAGCAAGCCCTAAGATTTAATATCAATTAAATTGATAAAGTAGTTACTAATTAAAAATTCAATTAAATTGAATATAGTTAGTATATTGAATTGAGTAAATTAATTAATAAAAGTATTAATTGATGAGAATATTGTCACATTGAATAATAAAATTTAATAGTCCAATTAGCAATCAATTACTAATTGGTTAACTTATTTAATTAAGGAACTAAGACCAATTATTTATTTGGTCATGGATGTAGTAATTAATAGTGTGACAAATTAATTAATCAATTATTGGGTTAAATTAAATGACTTAATATTGCATTAAATAGATTTAAATTTTATTAGCCTAATCATTTAAATTGGAAGCCCAATGGTATTTAATGTGTGGTCTAAAACCTAGCCACTTGATAAATTAAAGGTGTAACATTAATTTATTAGTTAAAGCAATTAGTGGGACAACATTTTTGGGACAAATCTCCCTTCTTGCCGTGTAACTAGAGAGAAAGAGGAGCAATTGCTTTTCAAAATTCTAATTTAATTAACTAACTAGTTGTCTTAGAAGTTGGATTGTAGACTTGATATTATAGCTACCTATGTTGTCAAATAACTTCCTAAGGTGTCAACTAGCCACCCTAGTGACACAAGTCTTTCACTAGCTCCATGATGACAAAAGGTAGAGGGTTCTTGCTATTATTCCATTAGTAAGCCTTTTATCCAAGGGACAACAAAGATATTGGGGATATTAGTAACTCTTACATCAAGTCTATACACTAGCTTAATGATGGTAAAATGTATAGGATTTGATGGGTTAAGCCTATAATGTCACATCGCCACCCTACATCAAGTCTACACACTAGATTAATGATGGTAAAATGTATACTTATATTTCCTATATGTAATATTATTGTAAGTATACCTCCTTTGGTTAGTCATTTGAGAGAGAACACTTGCATTTTATTTCCTTCATCTCCTAAGAGAGTTGAGAGCATTTGAGAGCTTAGAGAGGAAAAGAGAGTGAGATTAGCATAGTTCATGCATCCCAAGTTCATCATATACTTTGGTAGATCAAGGAGAGTAGCTACAAGATCAAGGTGAAACCCTAAACCATTTTCTTCTTTCTTACTTTGTTTTATTTTCATAGTTTTTGAGAGGTTTTATTCTAAAACTCAAGAATCATTAGATCTTCATGCTTCATGAATAGATCTAATCCTCTTGAGTGTTAGAATGGAGATTCAAAGGAAGAAAAGAAACTTATGTTCTTAAAGGGCAAAAATCCTAGCTTTTCTTCACTTGGATCACCCATAACTTGAGATCTACAACTTGAATTTGTGATCTGTCAAAAGGGGGTGCTAGATACATGAGTTAATAGTAAACCCAAGTGGTAGAACACAAATCCATCATGTTTTGTAGCCATGGGGGCTGTTTTCCCAGAAACAGTCCACTTAAAGTCTTAAAACCAAGAAAGCCTGCTAACCCCATTTTTCCTAAGGCTGTTTCGGCCAATTCTGGACCTTCTAAAATTCTGGAAAAAATCAGGAAGGTACCTTAAGACGTTATCTACATGTAGGAAAAAGAACGGTCACGTTTTGATGTGTGATTTTTGTGTAATGACTTTTACCGTGAAAGACTCCTAAATATTCTTACCCAAATTCCTCACTGTGTATATCTTGGAAACATCTGAAATTTATATAGAACGTGTATATATGTTATGAGAGTGTACCCTGAAGATTTTAAAATTTTCTGAGCAAAACTCGATTTATGAAAAATATAATAAAATTCGGAGGTTTTGAGTACTTTAAAAATAGTAAATCACTTTCTAAAATTCCAGGAAAATTTTTGGGTCATTGTTGGATCATATACTGTCCAGATCCAGAGGATAATAAATTTCAGAACTTGTTTGCTATTTTTCATAATAATGTTATAGTTAAGGTTAAAAGAAAATAAATAGTTAAATGATGTCATAAATAAGAAAAATGTGATTTTAAAGCTTGGATACTCCTAATATTATATATTCTGACTATTGAGGGGTATTTTGAATAATGAGAAATAATATTTATGACCTTTTATGGGTAGTAAATGAGTTGTTTAATAAAGGGTAAAACAATTAGAATAAATTGTTTATTCGCCTAATAACTTATTAAAATATTACTATGATATTTGTAATATAAGAATTTGATATTTTTAAGTAAATAAAGAAATATTAAGATTAAAACTTTATAGAAATATTATTGAATGAGTAATAATTAAACCTAATTTGTTATTCGATAGATAATAACTAATGATAATTAATTGATTCCCATTTAATTAATATTGAATGGTAATCAAATGAGCTATTTGAATATGAAGTGTTTAATAGTTCCTTAATTAAACAAGTAAACCCAATTGTTTAAAGGCTTAAAAAGGTGTTTAACCCTTAAGAAAAATATTCCCTAGTTAATCTATCATTTACCTAAGTTTGATTAGGGTTAAGGATAGTATGTGTTGTTATGTGTATTATGTGTTTAACTTATGTGGTAGATAAGTTCCTTAGTGAACGTATAGATGTACAACTACGCAATACTAATTGATAGATCGACTTTATCAATGTTAGGTCCTTCAAGGCCAATTAGTTAAAGCTAGAATTATTTGGAGCTGAGCAGACAGGCAAGTTTCCTAACTCAAACTCGAATTATTATATTTCAAGTATGCTAGTGGATTAATTATTGACAATTATTCCACATCTATGATATTTATTGATATTCGCACAATGTGCAAGTTGTTATTGATATGCAAGTTCTCTATCCCGAAACTTAAATTGTCGCAAGTTTCATATCCTTACTCATATTTTTTTGAGCAAGTTCTTTAATCCTACTCAAATTACATTCGAGCAGGGTATTATTGTATTGCAAATTATTCACTTAAGCTTGAACTTTATTTCCAAGCATGCTTTAAGTGGTTTAATTACTTTCCAATTACTCCACATCTATGATATTTATTGGCACTCGCACTTAGTGCAATTGAGTTCGTACAGTCTTGGACTCGTACATTATTCAAAGTTCTATAATTCATGAACTGTTTAAGATTGAGTCTGAACCTTCGTTCGGTCAGACAATTGCATGAAATTTTATAAAAGTTATCCACGCCAATTGATGGTATGGATTCTTAGACTAAAGTGAACACCCCTTTTATTATAGGGGAGTACCCCACGTATCTAATATAAGATACAAACAGCAGAGTTGAATGTTATGCATATACATAGCGTACGCGAGGCTGATCCCCTCAAGTACTTATTCTGTAGCCGGTAACCAAAGGGTCAATTAGCTATTGATTCCATTGGAAGTTTATTGTTCAAAGTCTACTTGACTATCATTTATTTTAAAAGCAATTACTATCCTTGCTTTCGATATTCATATTGTTGAATCCCTTGTATATATATTCCGTCATTCATGATATATCCTTTATTGTTGTATTTGAACTTGCTGAGCAAACTAGTTGCTCATCCTTGCTATATCATGACTCTTATTGCAGTTAAACCCGAAACTTCAGGGAAGGGCAAGGGCAAAGAAAAGATGAAGTATTAGACTTAAAGTAGCTGGCCTTGTTTTATGCTTAGTTTAATTTGCTATTAATGTAATTTGAGCCCTAATTAAATATTTAGGGTATGTTTTGTGTTATGTATTGAGGTTATCGAATTCTTGGGACTAGTAACACCTTTGAAATGAACAACATATATTTATTATATTTCGCATTTAGTTATTGTATGTTGTTTGGAGGTGGATGTTTGTAATGGATCGTGATGACCGAATCCGGGCATTTGAGACCCGAATTTAGGGGTGTCACATTTGATATGATGTAGCATATACTTTGTAATCTTATTCGTTTATTAAATGCATTTTAATTATCTACATGATGCTGTTATATTAAATGTGATAAACCCATAGTTTTGAGCAATGCTTTTAGAATCATGATGGTGATCATGCTAGTGAGATCTAAATTCTAGATAGCTCACAAACTAAAATCGTTTCTAATCGTTGGATTACTAAAAAGGGGAATTAGTGAATCCGGATAGATTAGTACATACGTTGCTTGCTCTTAGGAAGAGGATGATTGATCTCATAATCATTTGTGTGAAGACACTAAAGCAAGTATGTAGGTGTTTATTAGAGAATAAGTTCACTGAACGTGACTCGCTAAAGGAATACCTAATGGAGTTTTACTCGCCTGTCAATAGGAATTCCTCTAGTGATAGTAGTACAAGTGATTCTTGGACTTGAGATCATCATAGTATCTTGTGTATGATGAGTTATGCTTTGACATGTCCCTTAAGACCTTTAGGGTATATCAAAGGGTATGATTGGGTATAATAAGTTGTACATAGAGATAAGTGAATGGTCAATAAAGAATCTACCACATCTAGTAAAAGATGTGAATATCCTATGTGATTCGATAAACGACAATTCAGAAGTCTTTGGCCAAAGCAAAATGAAATTAGAAAGGTGTTTCTAATTTGCATTATTTAGAATTGTGCATTTAAGAATCGAAATGCATATAATTAAATAAATTAAGAATTGACAGTAATTTCATGTCTTATATTTAATTGGGACATTGTATGGTAGAAGGATTGAATTGTACGGTAACTATTCACTGAAAGGTTCTTTTGTGATTAATGTTGAAATCTATATTATCTGAAAAGTCGTTGATCGCTAAGGGGGCTTATCCATATTGTAGAATAAATATTACTTATTTAAATGAATTAAATAGTTTAATTTATTTATTTAAATAAGATTAGAATTGTTCTAATTGATTTATTCACAACCGGTTTAATATGGAGAACCTAAAGGGTCACACCGCAAAAGAAAAATATTTATTTGAGAAGTAAATGGCATAATCGTAATAATAAGTTAAATGTATTTAATTTAATCTATGGAGATAGAATAAATTAAATAGCTTAATATTTATTATTTAATATTTTGGAAATATTAAATATAAATTAATAAGAGGAGTCTTATTATTATTATTACTATTATTATTACCTAAAAGGGTTTGGGAATTAATTAATAAAAGTACTCTCATAAATTCCTAATTGGATTAGGAGTTTAATTAGAATAAAAACCCTAATCCTAAATAGTTTAGGAGGGTTCCCTATATCTATAAATAAGAGAAGTCTTATCATGATTTAGGGTTAGACAGTTACACACTCTTCTATAAGAATTGGAGAAAGAGTACTTACAATTTCTATAGAGATAGAAAATAGGGTTTTGTCAATACTCATCTTCTTGAATACATATTATTCCTTGGTGGATCACCTCTAGAGGTCAAACACTTGGGTGGCTAACGTTGATCAAAGGAAGGAATCTAATTGCTGAACTTCAAGCAGAACGCGAAGGATTTGGAGGTGAACCCGTACCTGTGGAAGCAAGGTTCTACTAGGGTATGATTCTCATACTTTATCTCTTTCGTTTAATTGATAATTGAGCACGAGGATGATCATGGTGATGGTTTGTAAGAAAATTTTAAAATTCGTTTTTATCGCGCTTTCGCATTATTTATGTAATTTGATTGCATGTTCGCGTTATATACAAACCTAACAGAACTATGTCCGAGCTTATAAGTATTTCTACTTAAACCTTTAACAACTTTAATACTGTATAGACTTCTCTTTTCGTACTTAGAAGGATTAGCCCTTCGTACCATGTATTGTGCACAAACATCTTAACACTATCGCGTAATATAATCCCCTATAATAGGGTTGTTTGTCTCGGTTTGACATAAGAGTCCGCACCAAAGGAAGTTTGGTTTGGATTAACTTCAATTAAAAGTTTTAAAATTTAGAACGCTCATCAACTATGGGCTAGTCGAATCAAAAAGGGTTCGCTATCCATTCAAGGTTCAATAATATAATTGATATTTAAATCTAATAATGAATCTCAAGGTATACAATTGAACAAACATTGTATAACCGAAGTATTGCTTTAAAAGAATTAGAATATCTCAATCAGAATTATATAATTGGATAATCAATAGTAAGAAACTTGATCAACATAAGTATATGATTTATGAACTTGCTCAACGTAAAAATAAGGTTTAGAAACTTGCCTCGTGCGTGGATTATACGTTTACTATTCACGTTCCTCAATTAATCCTACATACCATTTCAAGTCACGATACCAATTAATTATAACATAACTAGCATCATGAGTATATTCTCTTTTATCTTAACTTAACTCTAAGTCTGATTATATTAATCACATTTACAACATTAACTCTCAAACACATTATTAGACTACACATAACGAGTTTATACACACATTCGACTTATCAATTAATCACGTAAAATTGTCATTGACATGTTAATAACATGTTTTCACATCTCATTACATGATTATTACATTTTCATGTTCATTAGATTAGGTTACAATTATATTTCTCTGGACTTGAACACTTAAATAAAATTTTCTGGGCGATTCTGCTAACCGGCGCTGCGGCGCCGGGATTTGGCCTTGAGCCGGCGCTAGCCTGACCCAGACCCTTAGAACCCTGGATCGGCGCTGCGGTGCTGGGATTACACTATGCACCGGCGCTGCGGTGCCGCGATGCAGAAACAGTTCCTTAGTTCGCGAAGAGCACATAAATAAGCCAGAAATAGGCCAAAACTTCGCTTAAACAACAAATTTAATACTACCCATACGTTTTGAACTTTACAGAAACATAACCCAACAATTAAAGCAAGATTTTAATTACTTAAATCATATAAGTCATGAATCTAAGAACCAAAAATTAAGGTTTTTGCCATTTTATCAAAGTTTCGTCAAATATTATGAAATCACACATTACGGATTCGTTATAACACCAAATCAATCTATTTAAGTTTCGTTCTCTTCGGTTTTACATGTGTAAATGTAATCAATCATTAATTCATCAATAAATGTGCATTTTAAACATAATTTTTTTGTACATTTAGGCCATATTCAAATATTGTTTCTCTATAATTTCAAAACTCCAATTAAAACATAATTTCATGGATTTATTACTCTAAAACAGTTTATAACCATCATGTAATGATTTGTACATGTATATTAATGATTACAAACAATTTTTCAACAATTTACTCATGAAACTCAATTAACAGAGAACTTAAAATATACATTCATGGAGAAAACTTAAAAACATAAATTTAAAGTTTAAAATTAAGAAATTACCTTTGATAAGTGGTATAGATTGCTAGAAGATGAAAAAAGGTTCTCTAATTCTCCAAACTTCTTCTTCAAACTCCAAATCTCATAAGTTTTCTTTTCTCTCTTTTTCTCTCTGTATTCTCTAACTTTAGACTTAGAAAAATAAAAATACTGATAATACGTATAGAACAACCGATGAGTATATGAGTGTTAGTTAAGCGCATAATGACTTTAACTGCTCCCATGTTCTTAAGGCCATGTTTGGTTTGTCACTTAAAACTCCTCTTTAGTTTATTTTAATTAACTTGTTTATTATATAGTTTATTTGTCACACTTTAATTAATCAAATTATATTATTTAATTTCAATTAAATAAAAGCCACTACTACTCATTAAATCAAATTATCACATAATTAAAATTCTTATTTATTTAATTATGACAAATCAATAAATCTTTAATTAATTATTAAATTAATTAGAACAACATCACAACTATTAAACAACTCATTTAATTTAATTATCCCAATTAAATTCACACTTTGCACTATAAAATTATTTCACATTAATTTAATCAATGTAACACATTTAATTAAATTAATCTACAACAATTTTATCAAATACTTATTTAACTCAATAAATAAATCAACACGAATATTTATTTAATTCAAGAAATATTTAAAGATCAAATATAAAAATCTCGTTCGTTACATCCACCAATTGCGAAACAGCAACTGTTGAGTTCATCGATTGATACAAGTGTTTAGTTCTTAGTTATTTAGCTTACTTTTGTTGTTGAATGCTTAGGCTTTAATGCCCAGTTCATGTTAAAACTTAATTCTCAGTTCATGTAAATGATTTTTGCTCTGTTTTTGTAGTTCTACTGTGTTTGGAGTGTCTTTGACTTTTTTTAAAAAAATATGAAAATGTGTTTAGAGTGTCTTTGAATTTTTTTGAAAAAATATGAAAAATGAGTCTACTCAGAATTATATGATTTTTAATGAGATTTTTTTACTATGGAGTGTGAATGAGAGAACGAGGGGCGCCACTGGTCCCACAAAAAAAAAAAAAAAAAAACCTTGATAGTCGGACTGAACAGCTGGGCTTCATACTGTTAGAAGTCCGATATCCCCAAACCCACAAACCCGCGACAAGGAGAAGAAGAGCAAATGGATGCAGTATTGCAGTGATAACGGAGGAGTAATACGACCCAAACATCCAATTTCAACAACAAAGCAAACACTTCATTGGATTTTCGAGTAATTCTTTCTCTTCCCCTGACCCTAATCATCCAATATGCATTTTTTGAACCGTATCATACCCCAAATCTCTGCTAATTCACTGAAAACTACTTCAAATCCGAATAATCTCCTTCGGATTCAACGCCCCTTTTCGAATCTCCTCCCGATTTATCGACCCTTTTCGACTGCCGGTGGAAATGGTGAAGAAGGTGATTGGACCGGAAAATTTAACCCACCCGGTGATGGTTTAGATTGGGGCGGCGCTTCCAATTGGTCCACCGGACTTACGACGGAGTATTTCGACGGACAGGTGGTGGGCCACCAAATTACACCAACTAAGCAACCATCCGGTAGTGGTGATAGTGGTGGTAGTGGCGGTGGTGGCAGAGCCGGTGGCGGGAGGTCTAATTTTGCAGGTGCTCGGTGGACTGACAATGAAATGGACAAATTGAAGGAGATGGAGGAGGAAAATAAGAAGGGCAAGGCTTTTGTCAATGGATGGAATGACAGAATGAGGGAAATGAGTGTTTTGTTGAAGCAGGTGAGGGAACCCGGGGCGAGGGGTTCGTATTTGAAGGATTCGGAGAAGGCTGAGATGTATAGGCTGCATAAGGAGAACCCGGAAGTGTATACGGTGGAGAGGCTAGCCAAGGATTATCGGATAATGAGGCAAAGGGTGCACGCAATTTTGTGGTTGAAGGAAGACCAAGAGAAAGAAGAGAAAAGGCTTGGACATCCGTTGGATGACTCGGTGGAGATGTTGCTTGACACTTGTCCTGAGTAAGCAATTACTTCAATTCAGTACATTGATTGTTCTTTGAATTTATTGAATATTGATATGGTTGATTACATCAGTAGTTGAGTAGATCATAGGATGAGTCAAGTATAATATAGCTTAACTTGTTAAGAAAAAGGATTTAGTATAGTTGAAGTTTAAATGACATTGTATATCCACCACAAAAGGCGTACTGTAGTTGACAATTGCCTTGATTTAAACAATTGATAGATTATCATCGAACAAAGCCCATAGTTTGGTAGAATTAATATTTTTTTTCCTCCATTCATTATATTCATGTGTTTGATTGATCATATGGGAGGGAAACATTGGATTACATTTATCGGATAAATGAGATAGATATAACTTAGAATTTTATCAAAAAAAGAAGAAGATAGATATAACATTGAGAGTTTTACTTCCATTCCCTATGAATGGTATGCGACATGCGACACATTTTTAAGGATATCTAATAATCATATATGTCAAAAAAGGAATTAAAAGGGGATGCTGCCAATGAACATTTATAGCATAAAAAAACATGGGCAACAGCCCGAAGAACCCTACAACCATGGAACAGAGCACAGAGAAAATACATCTCAAGTGAAGTTGGACACAGAATCAACAAAAGACCCTAGGGAATTCATTCTATCAAGTCAAAATGGATAATTTTATTATAGTTGTACTTTTTTGAACTTGTACCAACTTCAAATTATATAAATGATGATACATTTGTAATATTTAGTTTAATTCAATATAATTCTTAAATTTATGTTTAGTTTCTTAAGTTTTAATATTGAATTGAATTCTTGAAATTTTAAATTTATTATTTAATAGCAATCTTGTTTATGAATAAAACTAATACGTTAAAGATATGTTAGCCATACTTAGAATATGGTATTTATCATTTTCTTTAAGTCCTCAATTTTGAAGATTACACAAATAAAAATAATTTTATAATTAATAATATCAAATGTCTCATTCAATAAACTTCACACTAATTTTTAAAAATAACATTTATTTAAATTTTTTAGAGAGAAGAAGTATGTATATATGAAGATACTAGTACACTAATTCTAGAATTTAATTATTTCAAGTAATGGATATATATATATATATATATATATATATATATATAGTTTGTTTTAATTCATTGAAGCAATTGTTTTCATTGAAGCATGATGATACAAGAATACTCTTAAATATTCAATTTCAAACTCAAAATTAACATAAATTCATTTGTTTTATATCAATATGATTATGAATATTATAAATTACTTAAAAATACATTTATTATTTTTAAAAATTAAACAAATTATGTGTTTGAACTTTGACATTGGCAATATAGTTGTGTTTGAACTTTAAGCAAATGCCTTTATTATCTTTATTATAGATTGTTTTGCTTTATATTATTCTTTTGTTTGGATACATGTAAGATAAAATATTAAAATTGGCTTAAAATAAAAATAAAAAAACCCGCCTAGGTCCCCCGGCCGCCCGCCTCCCGCCTAGCGCCTTTTAGAACATTGTCTGTATCTTAGACTTACGTGAAGAATAGAAAGAGAAAAGACCTGAAGAATTAAAAGACAGAAGTAGATCTGGGAATTTAAAATATCTCATGAAAAATCAAGGTTCTAAAAGGCGCTAGGCGGGCGGCCGGAGGGGGCCTAGCGCCTAGGGGGCCTAGGCGGAATTTTTATTTTAAGACAATTTTAATATTTTATCTTACATTTATCCAAACAAAACAATAATATAAAACAAAACAATTTATAATAAAGATAATAAAGGCCTTTGTTTAAAGTTCAAACACATATCCATATTGTCAATGTCAAAGTTCAAATACAAACATGCAATTGTTCAAAGTTTAAACACAAACAAATAATCAAAAATATAAACTAATAGTCCTCATCTCCATATCCTTGCCTCTTCTCCCTCTAGGCAACTTGCTATTGTTGACAAAGAGTGCGGGAAAACTGACTTAAACGAAGAGGTTTGCAAGCCGATAGACGACGAATATGAGCCCGATGAGCAAGATTTAGAAGTTGATGATCATTTGGAAGGATGTTTTGGTGTTCTTCGACCTTTACTTGTTGTCCAAAAACATAAGGATGATCCTAAAATCCATCGTGGGCGAATTTTTCAGACAGAGTCATGTGCAGGACTGGTGTGCTCTCTTGTGATTGATTCTGGGAGTTGTAGGGATGTTATCTCTGAGGAAGCCGTTAAGAAACTTGGGTTAGAAGTTGAGCCTCACCCGGAGCCGTATGATGTTGCATGGGTTACCAATACAAAGTTGCGGGTTACCCAGAGGTGTTTGGTTACATTTTCCATTGGCAAGCTTAAGGATACCGTCCTGTGTGATGTTCTACCCCTTAAGGTTTGTCACATTATCTTAGGGCGTACATGGCTATGGGATCGTCATGCGCAACATGATACTCGTGCTAATATCTATTCGATTATCAAAGGCAATACCAAGTTCAGTCTTACTTGTGCTACCGAAATGCCAAATTTCAAGCTTGCAAAGAATTCCTTGGTGATCCAGCGTGCTTATTCTTGTGATGTTTTTAACTCGACGGGGTCGAGTTTTTTTCAGCGAAGGAGAAATGATGTAGGACAAGCCCGTGAAAGTTGGTTAGAACAATATAAGAGGCTTTGGAAACCCATGAATTAGAAGTTATTTAGTTTCTTTAATTTGCAATTATCTTATTTGATTTGTAATAATCTTATTAGAGTTCAAGTTAGGTTAGGAAAGTTGTCTAGGAGTATTATAAATAGTGATGTACTTCATTATTTTGATACATTGAATAATTAGAATTGATTTAGTTTTGTGTGAAGATTATCTGTGTGTTAGTTACCCTTCGTCCCAAAACCCCCGTCGGCCGTCCCCATCAGTTGTTATACCCGGAAATTGTGCTCATGACATCGAATGTTCAGATGCGTAGGTTTTGTTTGAAGGCATCTCCCGGGCTGTGGTTTATTATTCTTCGATATTTCAAAACTCGAGGACGAGTTTTTTTCAAAGGCGGAGAGAATGATGCGGTACGGAAGAAGAAATTCAAAAAGTTTATTATTAATTTTGTATTGTTATTTAGAGATAAAAGTTGGATTACTAATGTAATTATTTTAGTAGGATATTCTAGAAGTTTTAATTATAGTAGTAGATTTTAATTAGGAGAGTTTTAATTATGGTAGTAGATTTTAATTAGGAGAGTTTTAATTACAGTAGTAGATTTTAATTAGGAGATTGTTTCCTTTTTAAATTAGGGTTTTTACTTAGTCCCCAAGTATTGGGTTTTCTATTTAAGCATTGTAATATTTCATTATTTTACATATTATGAATATGAATTGATTTGAGATTAAAGTTGTGTGCTTTTGTTTGTATTTTTTTACCGATTTCTCTGGGGGATAGGTACTTTTATTCCTTCTTTCCACCCCATCCTACATCAAATTTATTATTAGTGGGGATTTAGGATATTAATTAGTATTAGTATTTACAAAATTTTAATGTTTAGTAAGGGTATATTAGTCAATTAGTTATGTTATTGCTTCCTAAGTAATATTAGGGTTTTGAGTCTCTTTAAATAGTAGTGTAATCCCCACAAGTTAATTAGACTAAGGATATTGAAGTTGATTATTATCATTTTTTATCCATCTTAGTGTTGATTCGTGGAGTTGATACACTTGATAGACCCTAGTGATTTAAACATGGAGTTTAAATCCCAGTTTGTTTTTCCACAGTTTTCCATTAATTATTTATTTCAAATAAGTCCTGCATTATTGCCAGCCAGAGAAATACGTTGGTTTGGCCAGTACTAGCAGGCAGATTGAAAAACTAAACAACCAGTTGTAAATGCTTTCTATAAAAGTTGAACAGAAAGAATTTATGAGAATGACCACCCAATGATAATGACGACTAAGACTCCAACATGCGACACATTTTTAAGGATATCTAATAATCATATATGTCAAAAAAGGAATTAAAAGGGGATGCTGCCCATGAACATTTATAGCATAAAAAAACATGGGCAACAGCCCGAAGAACCCTACAACCATGGAATAGAGCACAAAGAAAATACATCTCAAGTGAAGTTGGACACAGAATCAACAAAAGACCCTAGGGAATTCATTCTATCAGGAAAATAAACGAGATTCAATAGTATTCACAAAAATTAAATAGAATCATATCAATTTAGAATTTGAAAATACTTCAAATTGACTTTTGAAAAGTCAATATTGATCTTAAATTTTGAAAGGATTGAATACTATTTATTCCTCAAATCATACGATACCGATATCAGTATTGGGCGATACGTAACAAAAAAAACTATATAATGCTTAAAATTATTGAAAAATGTACTAAAAATAAAAATAAGTAAATAATGAATTAACTACATTGAAAGTTGTCATTTAATACATATCATAAAAGTCAATCATAAATAGCTATTGGACTTCTTAACATTTTCCTGGTGCAAAATTGTGAAGTCTTTCTATATCTTGCATGAACCAATGTCGGACGATACCTTCAACCATTACGTATCAACCAGAGTTACCTGGTTTGTGTGTGTTTCGATACGTGGTATGGGTATGGGGATGTGTTACGTCAACTTACCTGGTATGCGGTACATGGGGGGTAAGTTTAGTTGGTTCATTGTTTAGGTTTGCGGTTCTCTTTAGTACACGCTTATTCAGGACGCCTCACGCATTATACATTGTAAATAACTTGTACTCTTATTAATTGAGGGTATGCTCCTTGTGTGAGTATGTCTCTTATAATATATTATTTTAATAAAAATATTTGTATTGTATTAATACGAGTATCGTTTAATTAATTGAGTGGTATTGCCCCCTTGAGTCTATATATTTATTTCTATTTCAGTAGAAATGTTGCCTAAAGTGCGAAGCGGTTCGTGAAAGAGATTCAAGAGTGCACTATTCTAAATCTAGAGTATTGGGATGTACGAGTACCATGTTTGGACACATAAGTACCAATACGCGGTTCACTAGATCAATAAGAGTATCTAGTAACTCTGGTATCGGCCACTGCCAATACCGATACGAAGCTAATACGTACCAGTATAGGCCTATACTTTGTACCCTGCATGATAAGCTAAATATAGTTCATACTTAGGAAAGCAAAATTTAGATAAGATTGAACTATATTAAAACATATGTTTTAAATACTCCTTTTGCTAGTGATTTAAAAATCCGCGCCTAGGCCTGTTTAAGCCCCACCTAAGCTTTAAGCGGTCCTCTATTTGCCTCGATTTGACTAGGTGCTTAGGCGGAATTAGTCATCTAGATTTAAGGAGATCAAGTCAAAATTATATTCATAGGGAATGGATATGACCTTTTTTTTTTTCTTTTTTTTTTCTGTTAGTATTACTTTAAAGACATGATGATGTCCACCTCCTTCACAGTTTTTACATCTTGTCCAAACAAATTACTATCACTATTATTTTTTGATAAGTACATCTCATCCAGACTATAACACTCTCAATTCTCTGGAATTCTAACATTCAGGGTAAAGGATTTTGAATGTCTGAGAACTAACATCTCTTTAAGAATTATTTTTCTTAACAAAAAGATGGAATCTCGCAATTTCTGGCTTAAAATGAAATGGGTAGATTTGTGATTCCCAACTTATTATCTCTTTGCAGAATTTTCACTTCCCATGATAGAGAGTTTCATGTAGCAACTCTTCCTTACAAGCCAGAGTTCAAGGTCATGCCTGAGGGTTGGGATGGCACCACTAGGGACCCAGATGAGGTTCATTACGAGATATCAATGAAGGAAGATGAGATGTTATATCAGGAGTTTGTTCAAAAGATGAACTTCAACAAGATGAAGGTAAGCTTAATGTGATTTTTTCTTCTGCTTCAGTAAATCAAAAACAAAAATTAAAAGTAAATTGAATGAAGCTCTTGTACATAATTGGTATTATCACTAAGTCGATCTTTGTCTTGCCGTAGTTTTTTTTCCCCCCTGTTATCTCCTAGGCTTTTGCGCATACACTTCATTGTATATTCTTTGTGTTTCTTGCTTGCTTAAGATGTAGGCTGAATGACACTTATCACCCTCCAAGTTACCACCCACTTTCAATGTCGTCCTTAAAGTTCATTTTTCGTCAATTGGGCCCTTAAAGTGACATTTTTTGGCATTTCCGTTCTTTTTACCCTATTTTACCCTACCCGACCCATTTTGACCGAAACCGAACCAGTTTGACCCGACCCAATTTCATCAACTAATGTTTTTTATAAAAAAAACTAAAAAGTTTTAAAATTATTTAAAAAATAATTATTAGTTAAAAATTCTTTTAAAAATAATATTTTATTTTAAAATATTAAAAATTATTATTATTTTAAAATTAATTATTATTTTAAAAATAATATTTTATTCTAAAATATTAAAAATACTTATTATTTTAAATATTTTTAAAAATAATTATTATTTTCAAGAAAAAATATTAAAATCTTTTATTTTTTCATAAAATGAGTAAACTTTCATAAAATATAGATTCAAAATATTTATTTAAAAATAATTATTTTTAATATTTTAAAATAAAATATTATTTTTAGAATAATTTTAAAATAATAATTATTTTTATATTTAAAAATAAAATAATATTTTTAAAAAGTTTTAAAAATAATATTATTTTCAGAAGAAAAAAAATTTTAAAACTTTTATTTTTTTCAAAAATGAGTAAAATTTCATAAAATATAGATTCAAAAGTATTAAAGTTTAAATTTTTTTAATTCTTAATTATTTTTATGAAAATTTACACATCTTTAAAAAATAAATATTTCTAGTTTTGTTTTATGAAAATAAAAAAAATTTGTTTACTTTTTTTGAATCTATATTTTATGAAACTTTACTCATTTGTAAAAAATATTAAAATTTTCTATTTTTTTTGAAAATAAAGTTTAATTTTTTTGAATCTATATTTTATAAAACTTTACACATTTTTTTTTTAAAATGATAAATTTTCTAATTTTTTTCCTTAAAAAATAATAATTTTTAAAACTTTTTAATTTCTTTTTTTTAAAAAAAATTGAATCAATTTTTTTTATTTATCTTTTACTGTTTTTCGTATTTTACATATAAAATGAAAAAAAAATCTACTTTTTTTTTAAAATAAATTTTTATTTTTTTATTTAATTTTTTTGAATCTATATTTTTTCTTAAAAATAAGAATTATTTTTAAAAATATTTAAAATAATAATAATTTTTAAGATTTTAAAATAAAATATTTTTTTTATAATTATTTTTAATATTTTAAAATAAAATATTATTTAGTTTTTTTTAAAAAAAATAATTAGTGAAATTGGGTCGGATTGGTCAAAATGGGTCGGATTGGTCAAAATTTGGTAAAAATGGGTCGGGTTTGGGTCAAATCGAGTAAAAGGAACGGAAACGCAAAAAAATGCCACTTTAAGGATCCAATTGACAAAAAATGTACTTTAGGGACGACATTGAAAGTGGGTGGCAACTTGGAGGGTCATATGTGCCATTCAGCCTAAGATGTATAGGGTTATTTTATTTTTTTTGTAGAAAAGACAGGATAAAGAACTCGGAAAGCATAAATGAGTGTCTGATGATTTGAGACTAAAAAACACAATTTTTGGAAATTAGATAGCCTTCTTTTATAAACTTTTATAGATCCCTTAATCTTTCTCCATCATCAATTTTTATCAATATTAACTTTTTAGAATGTGGTGTTGCTTTTCTTTACAGATGGCCAAGGAGATAAAATGCCACAAGTATAGCCGGAGGCGTCCTTCAGATGGATGGAACTTCATGGTGGAGAAAATGGGGCCACGTGGGAAGCGTGGAAATGGTGGTGGCTGGAAGTTTATCAGTGTGGCAGATGGATCCAGTCGACCACTGAATGAACTGGAGAAGATGTTTGTCAAGAGAGAGACTCCTCGTAGGCGACACAAAATTCTTCCATGAGGCGAGAGAAATGAATCATGTTGATCGTATGTCTCTAGATTTTGTTGCATTATTAGTTTATGTTATGGTTCTTTATCGTCAGCATCCACCAGCATAATGTTTTTGGGTTAATCTGGACATAGGATCATCTCGAGTTTTTTTTTCATCCTAGAATAATGGGTAGGCTCCCAGGGTGCATTTTGAAAGATTAAGGCCTGGCTACATCTTATTGAAGTATCAAATGCTAGCATGTTCTCTTATAGATGCCAATTCCTGTGTTATAGATAAATGTTAAGAGCTCTTTCCCATTACAAAGCGTCTCCGATTCCAAGTGTTATGACATAAATTAGGACTATTACAGATTCTGCTGTCAAGTTTTACTAGCGCAACTCTTGAATATTTGTCTAGTTGATAAGGGTTTGCGGTAATTGTTTCTACTTCCATGTTTTTTCACTTGTTTTTACGAGTGGAAAACGGTGTTTAGTAACTATATTTAAACATTAGTTTTTAGAGAAATGATATTTCCGCAGGGTATTTTTATACTTCACAGTGGTCCCCATCTGTCTAACTTAACCTATTCATTTTTGTTCAAAATGCCATCATTTGATGTAATACCCAGCTGTCCTCTCTCTCCATCCTCCAAGTGCAAGTCACTTTCTCACTCTACCTTCCCCACTATTTCATGTCTGCCCTTCATTCTACACCCAAAATCTACTGCTAAATTTATTCTTTTTCCCACTTGTTGTGAGAGTTGGTAGAGTTGATTTCAATTTGCAGGCACTCTAGCATGATGTAATTGCGGAGAGATTCTAAGGTGTGTTATTCTTCCTCTTTGATAAATTGAACCTATAGCCCGTCGGATCTTCCACCTAGACGGTTGTAATTTGGATTGAAAATCAAAGTAGACTAAGGGGGCGGCTCCAATTGCAATGATTTCAGAGAAAAAAGCAGAACAAAAACTACAAAGAAGAATGAGCCAGCATGTGCTTCATCTCCACAATTAGAAAATACTGGGGTTAACCCATCAATACAACCCAAAAAAAGCGGCATAATTTACACCAAAAACCCACAAATGTAAGCGGCAAAATTAGATGGTTTTCCGTGGCCGAAGGAGGGTGACGAGTTGCGGTGGTTGGGGGGGACGCAGCGGAAAGAGAAAAAAGAGGAAGATGAAGAGTATTCTAGGCACTATAATTATGCCACCAAAAACCCACAAATGTAAGCGGCAAAATTAGATGGTTTTCCGTGGCTGAAGGAGGGTGACAAGAATTGCGGTGGTTGGGGGACGCAGCGGAAAGAGAAAAAAGAGGAAGATGAGTATTCTAGGCACTATAAAGCATCGCTGTTGTCGAAGTTAGAGACTTAGAGTAGGCAGCATCTAAGAAACTAGTGTGATTATGTTGGTGGTGGTGGGGGTGGTCTATAGGAAAGATGAATTCAGATTTTGGAAGTAAATGTGGTGGTGATCCTGGTGGAGAATAGAGAGAATGAACGGTAGAGAGGAAGATAAAAGACAACTGGGTATTGAATCGATGAGGGGTAAATTAGAGAAAGAGGAATTAGTTTAATTAAGAGGTGGGGACCACTGCAGAAATATCAAATTACAATGTGGAATTCTCTAGTTTGTATCTTATTTTATATACAACTGAAGTTCTAAATTTTTTTGTCAAAAAAAAAAACTTGATGTCTAGATCTCTTAGAATGATTCCTTGTGTTGCCGATATTGAAAAAGTAAGTTTTAGGTTTTCTTAACTTTTTGTTGTCGAAATAGGTTTTGCTTCCACTTTTTTTCGAAGCAAACAACGTTGTTAGCCACTAATTTAAAAAAGCAGCATAAACAAAAAGATTGGAAATAGAAGCAAATTACTAAATGGACACTAAACTTCCAAAATAACTTATACGTGCCTATCAATTATCATGGTGGTTTGTAAAAGAAATTGCCTTTCCTATCAATTATCAAAAACATGATAAAGTTCCAAAATAACTTGTACTTAAATTCCATGATTGTTTTGGTTTTAATAAATATATAGTTAAGCAAACATGATACAAATACAAATAGTCAATAACTAAGAGCAAGATAAAAATACGTCAGAATACATCAGAACATCACGGATCTGGTTAGGATAAAGTTGTTACATTCCTTGACCACCATGTCACAGATCTGGTTAGGATAAAGTTGTTACATTTCTTGACCATGATGAAATTCCATACCTTTTTGTTGCATTGGTTACAACAAATGTTGCATTTGTTTTGGCGCCAGTTAAATCCAACATTTTTCTATAACAAATACAGAAAAAAGTGTGACTACTTCACGTAAACCGGATCCGAACATCACCACCCAAGAGCCAAACATAGACCAGCAGCTCTTGGCTGATAGTATCTTTCTGGACGCAATTTGACAGAAGCATTATGTCTAGTCTCAATAGCAACTGCTGGGCCTGAAATTCCTTTAGCAATGCCAATATTGGATGTAGCTAATGCTGGGCAACATTAAGGCCATTAACAATCATGGCTATTGCAACTTCAGAAAGATTTTGATATTTTGTTAACTTGCCTTCTGATAGAAGCTCCGCAGAAAGCATCTCTTAACTGCAAATAAATGAGATCTTATTAGGACATTTTCATAAAATCTCCCGAACTGCAAATAAATGTGATCATCCCTTCTAAGAACACCACGAACACATTTTTATTGAAGTTTTAACAGAAAGGAAATGTACATACATCACACACAATTAGATGTTTGATGTAACTTTTAATTTACAAACGTGCTAATCTTCACTCCATCTTTTAAAACTGAAAGCTTTTTTATTAGCAAATAAATAATTGCAAATAGAGCTCCATTTTAACTATAACCCATATTAGGTAGTTATAGGGTTACTAAGGAACTCTTATTGCATGTGTTCTACATTCCACGTATTATCATTTTAAATCGGGGTACGAGAACTAGATGACTTGTGCATTCTACTATAGGTAACGTTCCTCAACTCCTTGTACCCAATTTCGTTCCATCTACCTAGTAGATCAACATTCCTGGAGACCACTTATAAGTGATAACCACCATTCCTAACCAACATAGTGTGTTGTGCTTCAGTCAAATGTCTAACGATAAACTGAACCTCAGTAACATGAGAAAGAAGGTTAACCAGAGAAGACCTCGTCAAATTTCTAATTTCTACGCCAAAATAGGCTACCCAGAGAAGACCTCATAAAATGTTTTTATCGAGAGAAGGAATAATTGAGCACCTATAACCAAACGAGTAATTCTATGTACACAAACTGGGCACAAACAATTGTGTATAAACTCTATTAACCCCATGTATTGAATGGTAAAAAAAGATGTAAAAGTTAATAAATCTTATCACTAATTTAAATGGTAGAACCCACAAACTATTTTTTTTCGCTATTTGTGTACAACTGTCTATTGTGCACGTCTATTGTGCACATAGAACTACTCATAACTAGAAGTCCAGAATCCGACTGGCTGATCCTGAAACATTTGCTTTGTTAATGGTGAATTAGTTGTAATCTATTAGATAAATAGTCAGCTCCTACACAGAAACAATCTATGCAAAATTCAGGGCCAAAAATAGATGTTCACCTGAGCTTGTGCATGCATAGCTGCCGTGTAACAATCTCCTATAAGATAGCAGTTTTTAGGCCATCAATTTCACCTCTTTGATTGCTTCTCCAACCCCGATTTGACTATCATCAGAGAGATTGAACATTCCAGCAGGAGATGATCCCCAGAATATGTGCCCAATCGACTTCCCTTCTTTACCATCACCTACTGATACTGGTAGTGAAAAAGTTAAAAGGTGTTTATGATTTGAACTAACCAGAACTTAGAATGAAATCAAAAGTCTTTCGACAGGGAAACAAAATTAAATGAAGCTTTCCAACTATTTCACAACTTGCTCCATCTTTGGTTCCAATGTAGATGTCTTTACCATTAATTTCTCTGTGAATCCCTTCTCCAGGGAAATTTTGAAAATCCTCCATTTTGTCAGATATTGGCTCAATTGAAGGTAACCGTGCATAGTCAACAAGTGCTGCAGCCCACTTGCTATACTTGCTCCCAATGCTTGAAACTATAGGAAAAACTTGATCAAAAATAAAATGCTAGTGCAGTGATATGAAAAACTTAAATATAATTAAGAACATGATTACTTTTGGTTGCCATGAAAACAAATTTTAACATCCTGTTTTAATACAAGCATATCAAATTATTCGATTACTTCTTTTATGGTAACAGTAACATTGTAAGATTGTACATGTTTCTCTTAACTTCATTAGAGAATTGACAATTAAGTCATAAAAAAATTACTAAAACTTTCTGCTGAAATAGAATTCTAAAGGCACAAGTTCTCAACAACTCAAGATATCCTTCAACACAAATTGAGGGCTAATGGTGTAATTTCAATTTCTTTACATGTCAAGTTTAAGAAATTTTAGTATTTCATGCCCATGGGACATAAACCAGAAATTAGATTTTCTGGTACAGTGTCTTGATGTTATTTCTCGTTTTTCCTGCTCTAAAATTTCTGTAAAATCAGAAAGTAATAGCTAAATACCTGCAGGTGCCAAGTAGCATAAGAATGTTTGTGCAGCAGCTACACTTTCAAAAGAATTGGAAAGATGCCAATGGCAACTGCTGCTAGAGCTAGCCATAAAAAATGTGAAACGCAAACAACTTTTAGCAATGATAGCAAACGTAATACTCCACAAGCAACTGCAAATGGACTCACCATTTATTCTGATAATTTTCTGCTACCTTCACTCTGACATTCACTTCCATCATTGACTGATTCAATGCCTGAACTCCCCGTTAACCTACGTTACACGGACTCTTCACTTTACCCTAAAATACCTGTGTCCGACACTTGACACTTGGACAAGGGTACGAGTACTGGACACTTTATTTTAATGTAAAAAATTGGCAAAATTGAGGAGTATCCATGTCGGACTCTTCAAAATACTGTGTCCAACCGGATACTGCATCCGTGTAACATAGCCGTTAACTACGATGCAAACAAATTGTTCAGTATTCACACACCTAATTAAGAAGGGGATCCATCCAAATGAAAAAATGTACATCCGGAATATTGCACTATTTCCTTAAAAGCATACCAGAACATTTCATTCACAGTTGGTGATATTAACACGGTTCATGTTTTTACTTGCCATAGCAGGTTTTGCATCATGTTATTGACTTATTGTAAAATATGTTTCAAAAGTATTACAATGCTATATCAATAACACTTGGACCAAAAATATTAATGGTGAGAATGATAATTAACTCACTAATTTATAAATAATGAATAATAAATTGGAGAAAAAATTTGAAAATTAAATATAATAATAAGAAATTCTTATCTTTGCAAAAATTTAAAATAAAATTATTATAATAAAATTACTAAGTATTGAAATTGTTACTATTGTATTGAGCTGGGGAAAACGTGTTGGTGATATGAGGAAATTACAATTTTTATTGTTTCACGCTAAGTCGATTATAAGATCCAAACACATGAAGATATTTCTTTCCAAGAATCACTTTGAAGACTTAAAAAATAATAAGTTACATCCCAGAATATTGGTGCTAGATGATCGAGGACCTAGGTGAGCATCAAGCATAATTCTCGTGTCCAAAAAAAAAATGTAGGATCAAATATTGTACAGGATAATATGTAGGATCAAATATTGTACAGGATAAATAGATTAGGAAATACAGAGCGGAAAGATGGTTGGTATGTATTTACCGACCTAAAGATGAGAGATGAAACAACAATGATAGTTTCTGAGGGGACGATAACTAAACCATTTTCAGCCCTTCTACTCACAACAAGAAGCAAAAAGTAGAGTAGAGAAAGGAGGGAAAGTTTTAACCCTGTTTCCATCGGAACAAGATGGATAGGTCATGCCAAGGCTATGTTTATGTAGATCACCTCCAAGAAATTGTAAGGTGTTTGGGCTGGGAACCATATAAAATCACATAGACCAGTAATTATTTCGAAGATCTTTTTCCTCTGGCTGAGTTGCACCATGCTTATGTTGATTTTTTGATCACGAGACACCTGAAGATAGAAAAGAGTATAGAGAGAAAAGTTGGATAGCCCTTGGAGAGAGAGACCAATTACTGAATTGTTAAAACTGTTTGAAGACATGCAAGGGGGCATGGTAGCAGAAGGGAAAACGACTATTAGACTGAAACAGGACATGCAGAGCGACAATTTTTAATATGTTTGACATCATTGCATACCGTATCAAGTTTAATCATCATCTTTGCACAGGAACTAAATGGTGCATCTTCACAAGTTATGATCACGCACATTGCATTGTAGATTGAAGTCTTACGCATTTGCTATGTGGACTTGAATTTGTGATATGATATGCTTCATACAGTTAGTTGTTCGATGCAACTGGCCTTTGTCAACCTTTTGTCCAGGAGTACTCACGCCTGAATATCACCAACACAATGATGTTGAAATGTAAATTGAACCGTCTTAGTGCCACAAAAATGGGTTGATGGCTGGGACGATCTCCATCTGACTATATTAGCTGGATTGCTAAATAACTAGGTCACCTCAACTTCAACAAGTTATTTAGTTCGAGGGATTGGAACTACTCAAGTGATTGTAGTATGATATGTTTGGAGCGCCTTCAGTACCACATAAGGGAAGAACTAAATAGAACAAGAACACGTCAAATGGTAGTGATAAATCCACTTAAGGTTGTTATCACCAACCTGGAAGCGGGTTCAACAATGGATTTTGATGCTAAGAAGTGGACTGATGCTCAAATGGCTGACCCTTCTTCTTACAAAGTTCTTTCTTCCAACAGTGACATAGGAGCCAGAAACCACCAACCTGAAAAGATCCAGTAACTCCAAGAATTCAGCAATGTTTAATGCATGTTTCTTATCCCTTGCACTGCACAAGATTAACCTTTGGAATGAAACCTTCCATCTTCATTTCATCATATAGCATGCTAAGCACTTGGTAGATCTCTTCTGAATTATCACCAGAGTGAAATTCATGAATTTCAGTGTTCACCTCAGTCCAGCTAAAACCAGGAATTTTTGTGACACCCCGTTGTCTCATCAATAACCTCATCTTTGCGGAATCATCCCACCTCTTGAATTTTGCATATATCTTTGATGAAATTACATAGTTTCCAGAATTTGAAGGCTCCATCTCCAGAAGTATCTTCATTACTGATTCACTAACATCTATATTTCCAACTTTCTGACAGGCACCAAGTAATGCACCTAATACAATTTCATCTGGTTTTTCAGGCATCTTCTCGATAAAGTTCCATGCTTCATATACTAGTCCTGCACGTGCCAAAAGATCAACCATACAAGAGTAATGCTCAACTTTAGGTACCAATCCGAAAGACGAGCTCATCAAGTCAAAGAGATGGTGGCCTTCATTAACCAATCCAGCATGCACACACGCGGAAAGTACTCCTATAAATGTGATATCATTTGGGCAGGCAGCAACACCCTCCTTTGCCATGCGATTAAATAGTGATAAGGCCTCTTGAGCTTGGCCATGGAAAGCAAATGCAGAGATCATAGCATTCCAAGAGACCTCATTTCTCAGGGGCATGTTTTCAAAAACTCTAAATGCTTGGTCCAAACTTCCGCATTTTGCATACATGTCAATTAAGGCTGTAGCAATATAAATATCATGCTGTAAGCCTTTTTGTGATGCATATGCCTCAACCCAACTCCCAAAATCTAGTGATCCCGTTAAGGCACAAGCAGAGAGAACTCCAATTAATGTGATATTATCGGGGTTAACCCCTGCCTCACTCATGCTTTTGAATAATGAGATTACTTCATCTGACAATCCATTCTGAGCATATCTGCCATGGGTAGAGTTATTAAACATTAGTTACTTTACAAATCATGAATGGTGTGATTAAATTGTCAACAAATTCCTTCTATCAGACAGTGACCTAAAAGTGTGTCTAAACAAAAGAGTAGCGCCATTCTTCAGAAGAAACACCTTTATTTTGTAATTCTTCTATGTCATAATTAATCCATACTGAGTCATGGTGGGTGATTGGATGAAATAACATACTTCTGATGCATTATGACAACAATTTTACATTGTTATTTTTAGTCAAATATGCCAAACTTTTCCACCAGAAATAGCTAGACAGCCCAGACCCAGTACCAATCTCCTAGACACATAGCTCTGTTCAAGTTAGTTTTTGAGTGAAAAAATTGAAGAAAAAGAAGAAAGTAGTCTGGTCTTCTATATGTTCAGTTCAAATCCATGCGCACCATGCCAAAATATGTCAAGGAAATGCAAACCAACTTAAATGTATTGGTGTTCTTGACTTGATATAGTTGATTCAGTATCAATGAACTCCATTCTTACTTTAAAATGAACCAATAGTGCTCCTCACATAAATTACCTTAAGAAGATGTGCAAATTGAGAAGAAGGATTTGTGACAGCTTCTCAAAGTGATAAAAATTAGTTTTACTCAAGAAAATGAGTTTTGAAGTAACTTGCGCTGTTGTGCAACAATATCTAAAAGCAAACTAAAAATTAGGACTCACAGAAACAAATTCGATTACTAATTAACAAGAAATATTCACAGGTAGATAGGTTGGTAAAGGATGGATCATTTTTCTTTTTCTTTTTTATAATCTCAAAAAGTGACATTGACAAAGAGAGAAATACTAAAAATAGTTATAATTTGAAGACAGAGACCAGAGGAAGATATACTTGCCCTGTAATCATGGCATTCCAGATGACTACATCTTTATGGATCACCCTATCAAAGATACTCCTAGCCGATAACAGATCCCCACATTTTCCATACATATCAATCAAGGCAGACCCCACATAGGAGTTCAGCTCCATTTCGTTATCCACGACAAATCCCTCAATCCACCTCCCACAACTCAAATCTCCCAAATCCCCACATGCCCCAAGAACACTAACTAAACTCACTTCATCAGGCTCAAACCCTTCATCCCTCATTCTCCCAAACAAACCCACAGCTTCCCCGGCAAAACCCATCCTCGAGTACCCCGATATCATCGAATTCCAAGACACCAAATCCCTCTCCCGAATTTCATCAAACAATTTCCGGGCATAACTCAATTCCCCACACCTCGAATACATTGTAATCATAGAATGCCTCACATGACCATCCACATCCAACCCAAGTTTCCAAACCATTGAATGAGCTAATCTACCATGTTCAACTGCCAAAAGATTCCCACACGCAATAAACAAAAATGGGTAAGTAAAATTATTGGGCCTCAAGCCTAAATACTTCATTTCATAATAGAATTGTACAGAAAGATTAAACTTTTTCCATGTGGTGGAGAGGCCACGGATCATGACATTATAAGCATAGTCATTGGGTTCAAGAATTTGGGAAAAGAGGAGAGAGGAGTAGTTGAAGTCTTTGAGATCAATGAGTTTGGAAAGCAAGTGATTGGGTTTGTATATGGAGTGAATGAGCATTTGGGTGTGAATTTGTTGTAAGGTTTTGGTGGAAACACATTGTTTGATGAGAGATAAGAGCTGATCAATCAAGGGTTGTTTTGACTGGTTGGTACTGGGAAAGAGATGGGCTTTTGTTACAAAAGTCAGGTGGCGGGATAGCAGGTGAGAAGAAGGGGTCTTGGTTCTTAGCATTGTTTGCTGACAATAGGTGTGTTGTGTTTGTGTGGTGCTTGCCGCATTTTAGCCAACGGCTCATAAACAAGGGTGCAACTCGCGTGGGTTGGGACACTATGTTTCTGAGTTTCAAAGTTTTTTAGTTGAAGGAGTCCAGGAGAGAGAAGAAAGGAAAAGAAGTGAAGGCTCACTTTTTGGGTCCGTAAAGTTTCATGATTCAAATCGTAGAGTAATGAATCAATGATTCAAATCGTAGAGTAATGAATCAATGAATCGTAGAGTACTGAATAAATCATAGAGTAATGAATCAATGAAACGTAAAGTAATAAATCGTAGAGTGATGAAACGTAGAGTAATGTTTGAATGAATAAATTTTCATTTCTCTGAATTACTGGAACTTCCTTATAGAAAACTGAACTTTACAAATGAATCTCTTACTCTATTTATACAACTATAAACCTATCTATATACATTATGTATCTATACATGTTAGTTATGATCTAACTGTTCGAGCTCTTATATCTATGCTAACTACTAATTGTTCTCATGAATATACGAAATAAGCAACACGTGCTACTAACTGCTCTTCTGAATACACGGGAATAAGCAAGATGTGTTACTGCCACTGTATATGAAAATCACCCCCATTGTGTGATGCCGACCCTGTGTACCTGAGTCCACTTAATATAGATGCTTTAATTCTTTTAGTCTGGATATCAGTCTTAATTGCTGCAGAAACCACATGTGGGTCATGACATTTGGTGTGACATGGATCTTGGCATTGTTGTTGTGTTGAATCAGTAATATCTTCATCAATCTCCCCACATGTGAAAGGTGAGAACGTATTGATCACCTTGAGCTTGGACAATAAGTGTCAGTGTTGAGCTCTGCTTAAAGTCTTGGTGTTAGGAACTGCATGTTTAATTTGATGATGAGATATTACTAATGTATATTTGTTCAGTAGTTTTTATAAAGTCCTTTGATAAGAATATGATGTATAAGGACTTAGATTAGAAAGATCAAACTTGTTAGGCTGATCTTATGAGCTGAATTGATGTATAGATGATATGATCAAATCAATCATATAGTAAGATTGAACGATCGTAAAGCTTCTTTGACATTTCATAAAGTTAGTGAAGATCGTAGAGTTAGCTATACTTTCGTAGAGCATTAAGTGCAAGATCGCAGAGTCTGCCATAAGTTCGCAGAGTTAAGTCAAGATTGCAAAGTGCAGAAAAATTACAAATCTCACTCAAGGATCGTAAAGTAAAGCAAAGATCGTAGAGTCCACTCTAAGATCATATAGTGAAGAAAAATTGCAGAGTTTGCTTAAGGATTGAAGAGAGCCATTCATAGAGTAGAGAGCATCGTAGAGTGTCTCTCAATTCGTAAAGTAAGCAATCGTAGAGCAGAACGTAGAGTAAAGAATGTTGAGTGGATTAAGCTTATACTCTACGTTCTATATGAAACTCTACAATCAGCCAAAGTTGTAGAGCTTGTCAGGTCTGACATGAGACTGCCAATGAGGAGCCTTGCAGAGTGAAGAACTCGAGATGTTTGCCAATCATTTCTAGTTCAAATTGAAGACCATATAGTGTTTTGTCTAACAACTATCTTGGCGATGTGACATCACTCACAAGTGGTAGGTGAAGTAGTAGTCTGATGTGACTAATCAGAACTGAAAGCAAACTGATACATTCACCTTGAAAGTCAACTTCAGAGAACTTGCAAGATCAGTGCATTAAATGCATAACGGCAACTCTTTAATGGGAAGCTCTCAAGGAGGTCTATAAAAGGGCAAAGAGATCAAGCAAACAGTACGAATCATCAATCATCAAGCTGAACCTCTGCCAAAGTTCTAAGTGCTCTACTCTACGAAAAAAGAACTACTTGTTCTGCTACTAAGTCTTCAGAAACCACGCAACTTAGTAGCACCTCAGTCAACATCTTTCAATTGTGATTCGATTGTCTTAGTGACATTATACCAAGTCTAAGTGACTTGAAGAGATATTAGTGATCTGGTCTCAGTGACTTTGTCTTTGTAACGATCGGGAATTTTAGATTTCCTTGTAACCCGAGTTATGTATGAATAAAATGAATTATTATTATTTTTTATTTATATTAATCTATACTACGTGTTTAGAGTTGTGGTACAGCCTAGAAAATGTGCATATGTTAAATTTTATGTGTTGTTGTGTCGTTAGAGTGAATAAATCGATTTTACGAAAATTCATAAAATCACTATTAGCGGGACCCGCTTCCCGAGGCACTATTCACGAGAACTATTCACACTCGAACTTTTTCGTCTATTTCAATTTTTATTAATTTAGAGGAGGCATATATGCGGAGGAATAATTTTTCCAAGTGTCAGAAATTTTATTGGAGCTGATACGTGATTTAATCCATATCCGAAATGTATAGTATGAGTGTTCCGAATAAATGGACAAATTCCATAATAAATATTTTTACGTGCCCCAATAATTTATGGGAGTACCCATGTTAATTTTGAATAGAATTATTTACCAAATTTGGTACAAAAGTGGGAATATTCGGGTATATTTATCTGCGTATTCGAATTAATTGGTGAGACATTTAAGCCTCAAACCAATTGGGGGAGGCCACGTGTATATTGAGAGCCAATTGGGGGAAAGGAATAAACACGCACAGTATACCATACATGGGGCCGTTAACTACACCAACACTTGGCTCGGGTAACACATTTTTTTTGTATACCCATACATTCCATCTCCTCCCGAAGCACTCCTCTTATTCTCCCCTCAGCTCATTCTCCTCTTCCATTCAAGCCATACTCAACTGTTAGCAACTTCAGAGAGAGAGAGAGTTATTTTTTTTTTGCTAAGCAAAAAGCTTACTGCAGCTAGAAGGAGAGTAAGTGTGTGTGTGCGGTAAGGGCGTAAGAAGGCAAGCAAGGAGAAGAGGGAAGGAAGTATTAGCAGAATCGAGCAAGGAGAAGAGCAACCTAGCAAGTCATCTCAACCTACCCAAAGCCAACAAGAAGAGGTATACAAGCCTCATCCCTTCTCTTTTTCCATTGTTAGTTACAATTGTGGTTCTTGAGCTCAAACCGATGGGTTTGAGCCCTCCTTGAGATATTTGTTGCACTGTTGGTTATGGTTCCTTATGAACGTTGTTAAGAAGCTTTATAAACCATTAATACCTTCAAAGTGAAACAAAAACAAAGAATGATTCGGACCCAAGCTTAAGGAGGAAGATAATGGACTGTTTGGACCTTTGGACGATTAGAGGACAGTAAAGCCTTGATGTTGTGATTATTTTGATTGTTTGTTGTTGGAATATTGTACTTGTATCAGTTGTGAAGATATCCCAATTTGAATGAATCAAAATGATGCTAAAATAAAATCACAGTTGCCATTTGTGTGAGATATTTTATAGTTGCGAAAAACAGGGCATGCAGTTTATGTTTTAGCTCAGGATTTGGTCATGTTAGTGATTATGGGTCGTCCTGAATTTGTGATATGTTGTAGCCTCGTGTCTTGGGAATCCATAGAATCCGTAAGGGATCAAATTGATCGAGTATAGGAAGAGTTATAGCAGCTGGAGCGAGGCAAGGTGACTGTGTCGCGGTTCTGTAGGAACTGTAGTTTGCTACTGCAACTGCTACTGCATGGCGCCTGGTCCGGGTCGGGCCGGATCGAGTCGGACCCAGTAAATTTTTCCCGCGAGTCTAAAACTTATATTTTTGTACAAAATAATTAGAAACGCTTATATCTTGTTAAAGCCTTATGTGCTTAATTTATACCCGTGTCAACCAAAGTGATGTTGTCTTAAGGCGTAAATTGAATAAACTGATTGCAAATTATGCTTGGTTTTCAGGGGACGCTGCCCCCCGACCCTCGCCAGCTCACCGGTGAGCTGGGCAAC
This sequence comes from Aralia elata, assembly GCA_034770075.1. Classification (NCBI taxonomy): domain Eukaryota; kingdom Viridiplantae; phylum Streptophyta; class Magnoliopsida; order Apiales; family Araliaceae; genus Aralia; species Aralia elata. The sequence continues at coordinate 706,004 of JAVJAP010000022.1, read as the reverse complement.
CGCTCGCTCACCGGGGAGCGAGACCCCTGACTGGGTAGTCGTAGCGGCAATTAATGTATTTTGATGATGTGATGACTGTATTGAACCTAGTCCTCACATGACTAATATTTATGATGATTTTAATGAACTGTAGGGTATTATTTTTGAAGGATGATTAATGTTAAGATTTTAACGCACGCGCAAGGCAAGTTCCTTACTCAACCCTTATTTAATTGTGCGAGTTTTCCTTACTTGATTTATTTATTGGGCAAGTTTCGAATTCATTTATCTATCGAGCAAGTCTCTTATCTTATTCAAGTTATTATTGTGTAAGTTTACTTACCCTACTCAAAATTATATTCCAGCAAATATTATTTATTGAGCAAGCTTATTGAGCTTCTTGACTCCGTTCAAATTACTTATCAATTTAGCAATTCGTATGCTAGTATTCATACTTTTATTCAAATGTTGCAATGAAAGCCCATTTCATGCAATGTTATATATTGTGTGATTCCAAAGATTATGAATTGTTATTCATTCAAGATATTATTGATGCTATTAGGCATGTTGTTGAACCTTAAAGTTCTTTATTCCATAAACTGTTTGAAAGCTATGTCAAGGCTAATTGTTCCAGCTAGACACTTATTAATTTGTTTATTGAAGTGAGGTTAAGTCCTCCAACTATTATTGTTGTTAAGTAAAACTGTCCGATCAAATTGTTTTGGTATGGACTCCCTTGTAAAGCTGAGAAAAACAACCCTCATAGCAGGAGAAATTGTATAAACGTCGGGGAACCGACACGCGCGTAAATGGAAAATGTAAGGCTTATGCATAACGCCAGGTATTTTAGGCTGATCACCTATTGTACCAGTTTGTGGATTATCGGATGAATTTCCAGTAATTCTAGAATAGAGTTCTGTGTCTTGGTGCACCCTCAGTATTGAATAGTTCCCTTCTTCGGGAAACTTTGAATCACTTGGATACTTCAGAAATCTTTTGGTCCATAGCGACCACTATAACGGTGATAAAAAGAAGTTGTTTATTTCCTTGACTCAGATAAATTTTTATTCTTGTGAGCTATAAAGTTATTCATGTGATTATTCATTGCTATTATACTTGCGGAGCAAATTTGTTGCTCACCCTTTGCTTTCCTTAAAAACATTTCAGTTAGTGCGGCACGTGGCGAGAGCTCAGGAAAAGATAAGGGAAAGGGGAAAGTTACGGAGTAGTTGTAATTTGTTGTTCTAGAATTACCGTTTGTATTAAGACTTATTATTGGCGTCGTGTATTAAGGCATATTTACCCTTATGTATTATGTTATGTTTTGTTGTAGCCTTGGTTTCGAGACTTGGGACAGGGTTATTTATGTTATACCAATGTAAATATTCCTTTATTCCGCTATAAGTTATCGATTGTATAATTCTTGTGTTAGATATTGACGAACCAGGTCCATGGCTCAGGTGGCCCGGATTTGGGGGCGTCACAGTCTTAGTGACATCTGCCGAGACTAAGTGACTCGAAGGAATCTTAGTGATTCAGTATTGTAATAGATCTTAGTGATCTGGTCTAAGTGACCCTTGCATCCTTAGTGGATTTGCTACTCGTAGAGTAGAAGAGTGGACTAGGAGTTATTTGTACTCCGAACCACTTAAAACCTCTCGTGTCATTTATTTATTGCATTTACATTCTGCTTATTATCTGCTATATCTGTTGTGACTTAATTCTATAAGAACTAAATTTAGAGCTGAGATTTAAGTTAAATCTTTGAAGGGTTTTTCCAACTAATATTCTGTTGTACTTAATTAACTCTGCTTAATTAATTATCTGGTAATATATTCTTAAATAACCAAAAAATTTTTAAACGATCTATTCAACCCCCCTTCTAGATCTCTTTTGTGCCTCTGAAAAATAACACTTGGTAAATATGTCAGCTAACTGATGAGCAGAAGAAATAAAAGTTGGAGAAATGATGCCAACAGTAACCTTTTCCCGGATAAAATGGCAATCCAAATCAATGTGTTTAGTTCTTCCATGATGAACAGGGTTTTCAGAAATATAAATTACTGCCTTATTGTCACAATAGATATATAGGCAATGGAAAAATCCTTCAATAGACCTTTAAACCATAGAACTTCACAAGTGGTAGTTTTAAAGCTCTATATTCAGTCTCAGCAGTAGATCTAGAAACCACAGATTGTTTCTTAGCTTGCCAAAAAACTAGAGAATCGCCAAGTCTGATATAAAAACCTGTGATAGATCTGCTAATGCTGGGACATGCCCCCCAATCACTATCACAATAAGTAGTCAATCAAAGAGATTGAAAGTAGTATGCACACAAGCCAATCATATTTGATATGATGTAGTATATACTTTGTAATCTTATTCATTTATTAATAAAAGAATTAATTTATTAAAGACATTTTACTTTATCTACATATGTTGTTATTTTATATGTGATAAACTCATAGTTTTGAGCAATGCTTTTAGAATCATGATGATGATCATACTAATGAGATCTAAATTCTTAGAAAGCTTAAAACTAAAATCGTTCCTAATCATTGGATTACTAAAAAGAGGATTAGTGAATCCGGATAGATTAATACATACTTTGCTTGCTCTTAGGAAGATGATGATTGATCTCATAATCATTTGTGTGGAGACACTAAAGCAAATATATAGGTATTTATTGGAGAATAAGTTCATTGAATGTGACTCGCTAAAGGAATAACTAATGGAGTTTTACTTGTCTGTCAATAGGTATTCCTCTAGTGATAGTAGTACAAGTGATCCTTGGACTTGATATCATCATAGTATCTTGTGTATGATGAGTTATACTTTGACATGTTCCTTAAGACCCTTAGGGTATATCAAAGGGTATGCTTGGGTATAATGAGTTGTACATGGAGATAATGATTAGTTAATAAAGAATCTACCGCTTCTAGTAAAATGAGAGAATGTCCTATGTGATTCGATAAATGACAACTCAATAGTCCTTGGCCAAGGCAAAATGAAATTAGAAAGTAATTTCTAATTTGTATTATTTAGAGTTATGCATTTGAGAATCGAAATACATATAATTAAATAAAATAAGACTTGACAGTAATTTTATGTCTTATATTTAATTGGGACATTGTTTGGTAGAAGGATTGGATTGTATGGTAACTATTCACTGAAAGGTTCTTTTATGATTAATGTTGAAATCTATATTATCTGGAAAGTCGTTGATCCCTAAGGGGGCTTACCCTTATTGTAGAATAAATATTATTTAATTAAATGAATTAAATAGTTTAATTTATTTATTTAAATAAGATTAGAATTGTTCTAATTGATTTATTCACAACCGGTTTAATATAGAGAACCTAAAGGGTCACACCGCAAAAGGAAAATATTTATTTAAGAAGTAAATGACATAATCGTAATAATAAGTTATATATATTTAATTTAATCTATGGTGATAGAATAAAGTAAATAGCTTAATATTTATTATTTAATATTTTGAAAATATTAAATATAAATTAATAAGAGGAGTCTTATTATTATTATTATTATTATTATTATTATTATTATTACTATTATTATTATTTAATTCCTAAAAGTGTTTGGGAATTAATTAATAAAAGTACTCTCATAAATTCCTAATTGAATTAGGAGTTTAATTAATTAAAAGAGTTTAATTAAAATAAAACCATATTCCTAAATAGTTTAGGAGGGTTGCTTATATCTATAAATAAGAGGAGTTTTATTATGGATTAGGGTTACATACGTTTCCATAAGATTTGGGAGAGTACTTACTGTGACGACCCGAGAATTTATAAGATTTATTAATAAAATTTTGGATGATTATTAAAGGTTAAAGAATAAAACCTCGATAGGAATTTGTGGATTTATTGAAAATTTCTAAGAAAAACCTATATGGGTTACTATTTGAAAGAGAATTGAGAGAATAAGGGTTACAAAATTCAAAAGCCCGAATGGAACTATACTTGAATGTATGTTAAGAACAAGGTATTATGTTACCTTTAACCTTACGTGAATTAAGGAAAGAGATTATGTAAAGATACATATGGAGAAAAGAAACGATTTGTTGAATGAGTGTATTCAGTTTGCTGAATTAGTGTATTCAGTTTGCTGAATGAGTGTATTCAGTTCGCTAAATTAGTGTATTCAGTTTGCTGAATTAGAAAAAAATAGTTTGCTGTATTAGTGATGTTAGCTTGTTATAATGAGGAACAAGAGAATGAGTATATGTATAATCATATATATACCTATACTCAGAAAGGTTAATTAAATTGATCATACAGATTAATGGAAACTGAGTCTGAATGGTAGTTTCAGAGAACCCCTTTTATTAAATTGGGAAGAGATAAACTAGGTGTGGTGGTGTTAATTAAATGAGCCTAACCTAGTAGTCAAGTATTAGAAGTTAATAAAAGTCCAAGAAGGGATTAAGATAATGGTAAGTGAACTGTATATGGTAAGCCATATAATAAAGGCTTGTGGAGCTTAGCAAATAGTAAAAAGAGATTTTTGATAAGACATGAGGTTAAATGTCAAACCTATTATATAGGAAATATTAATTATTTGATGATAAAGTGAATATGTGTTATGTGAATTAAATAAGTTAGTTAATTTATTTAATTTAAGTGACTAAGAAATAAAAAGGAAAGTTATGCAACATATTTATAAATATTATAAATATGAGGAGTTAATAACCTTAAGTGTTATATTAATAGTTCAACTAATGAATAAATACTAGTGGACTAGTCCAATTGGTTAAATATCCAAGCCTACTCATTTAATTGATTTTGGACTTGGGTAATTAATATGTAGATTTACTAACTTAGCCCAATTAGAATATTTATCAAAAGATTTAATAACTAGTAGCCCAAGTGATGGTCTAGTAATGCTAGAATACTAGTATTCAAATTTGCATACTAGTAGATTGATTTAAGAGACTTATTTTTAATATATATCTCAGTTATTATTTATTTTAACTTAATTAAAGAAGAATTTAATTGAGTTATATAATAAATAGATATTTTAATTCCAAATTTTGTGGAATAGAAATCCTAATTAAATATTAGGATAAGATAATTATGTGGGTTGTTTATGCTATTTCATGACCCAAATGATTTAATTAATTGAGTAATCTATAGAATTGGGGAAACGTTAATGTCTATGTATATATATATATATATATATATATATATATATATATATTTAAGGATAAGAAAGGAATAAAGGAAGTGAAATATATATGTATATTATTCACTCTCCACTTCTCATTCTCGGAAAACCAAAGGAAAAGGAAGAGAGAGAGGGAGAGAAGACCGACCGAGAGGAAGAAAGAGGGAGGGAGAGAGAGAAAGCTCGATCATGGAGGAAGAAGAAAGCATAGGAAGCCATAGGAAGCCATGGAAGAAGATCCATGGAAGGAAAGAAAGAAAAATGAAGAACACAAAGGTAAAACCCAAAACTCTAGCTATTTTATTGTATTTTAACTTAGATCTAGTGTTGGGTTGTTGTGAATGAACTAGATAATGATAGATTTACATGATATATGATGATTCATGGTTGGATCTAGAGGTTTGATGGGTTATTAAACTTAGATTTGAGAAATAATTTCTTAAAACTCTAAAACCATCACTTTCCTCTTTGGTCCTTAGATCCGCATAGTGGATATTAATAAAAAATTGTATAAATTTAATATGTTGTAATATTATGAGCTAGAAGTTCATAGAACTTAAAATTATTTGATTTGGTTGTGTAAAACTCAAAATATGAAAATCAAAAGGAGAGAAGCGAATGTTATTTTTCTCAAATTAAATGGTCTAGTAAGCTGCTGCCCAAAAATAAAAAATTCGGGGTTAGCTAAATTACTCTAAAAATTCTAAACTTTTGGTATGTTATTGTACACTGAATAAGCTTTCCATAGACTTTGGAACGGACTAATTCTGACTTCGGAGCAAAGCGTTATGACCAATCTAAGTTATAGTGCAAAACTGTCAAGCGAATTTTGGGTCAGCCCCTTTACGTGCGATTCTTGTATTGATGTGTTGGGAATTGAAAACATTTCAGTAGGACAAAATTGTAGATACGGAAGTTAGATTCGCGTGGCCACTGGAATCACCTAAAAATTGTAAAAAACGAAGAAGTTATGACTGTTTACGCGAGGTTGGGTCTGAAATTCGCGAGCTGTCTTTGGCCGTGAAATGCGATTTTGACATCCAAAACTAAAATGAGCATAACTTTTGCATACGGAGTCCAAATTTAATAATTCAAGATGTTTTGAAAAGCTTAAAGATAATACTATAATTTTATGTAATAAAAACTAAAATTTGAGATGTTTGGAAAAGGTCAAAACGGGCATTTTTGAAGATGTTGCTCAATCGGATGCGAATGAAAGGTGTCGGGTTTGCGTTTTATGAACCGTAAAGCGTTCCGAATCTACTAATTACCATTCTAAATTTTATAAAGTATAAATCTTGAATAGTGAGGTAAGGATTAACCATAATAGGTTATATTTTAAAAGTTTAAATACTTAACTACATGTTAAGTATAAATGGAAGAAGTTAAGCGAAAGATTGATTAAATATTTTTCTTGTTAATCTAATATACATCTAAAACGATGTGGAGACATTTGATAAGGACTTAACTATATTTAAGTATTAATTGAAAGAAATACCTTGAGGATATAATATGAAGTTAAATGATGACTTGAATGTTGATGTAATTATTCTATTAACCTAATAAACATGTAAAGGATGTTAATACAAAAGTGTAAGAAATTAGCTTAAAGTGTTAAGTAAACATTAAAAAGAAGTTGCCTAAAGGCAAGATGGAAGAGTTATTTAATTAACTTTAATGAAGATAATATATTGATATATAACTTCAGACTAAGACTACTTAACCGGACGTTAATTGTCAACGAAAAGAAAACATAAAGAAATATGATACGATTGTTAACTAAATATTGTTAACAAATGCAATACCTCTAATATGATGTAACGACGACTACGATAACTTAACCAAACGTTAAGTGTCGATCAAAAGAGAACTTTAAAGAAGGATGAGACGAACGTTAACCTTATTAAGGTTAACAATAATCATACATCGAGCGTGATGTAAAGATAAGATTTAAGACTTAACTAAATGTTAAGTATCAATCGAAGACAAATATAAAGGGACTTGATATAAAGGGTTATATAATTAACCTTAATCAATTATATGGAATGAGAGGCTCTCAATATAGAGTCAAGTCAAGCTTTAAACATTTAACCGACTGTTAAGTATCAAGTAAAATAGGAAATTACAGTTGAATCCAGCTTGCTGGATTGTAGCCTTCGGCTTGCTGAATTGATTGAATATGACTTGCTGAATTGGTGAATATGGTTTACTGAATTAGTGAATCCAGGTTGCTGGATTATAGGATAATTTGAATCTAGGTTACTGGATTGGATATTAGTTTAAATCCAGGCTGCTGGATTGATATATTTAGATAATCCAACTTGCTGGATTAGGTATTCAGGCTTAATGGATTATAAAGAAAAACTTATAAAATGAAAGACTTAGTACTAAGTCATATAGTTTATGATAAAGTAGTGGTACAGTCGTATTCTTTAATAGTTGATGTATAGTAGCTGGGCTAAACAATTCCGTCAGGGAGCGGAGATATATGCGAACTAGCAACCGATCTAACTCACTATGAAAATAGTGTAGACGAGACGGAAACTAGTTTGTTGGTTGTTTATGGGAAACCACTCAGCATACTATATTGAACACTATTAAAGACTCAATGTGTGCTAGTTTTAGAATTATGAACGTGTATAGTGCTAAGGTGTTATCTAATATTTGCTTATGTGCTTAAATATTAGAAGTAGTGTTATGAGGTATATGTGTTGCTAATTGAAAGATCAATCTTATAACTGATAGGTCTTTCATAAGAGATTAAGTTAAATTACGTAGCACTAATCGACAATACAGACAAGTTTCCTTAACCTTACTCAAGTTTATATTGAGCAAGTTCCATCTTACTCAACTTTTATATTGAGCAAGTTCCTCTTAACTCAAACTTGAGTTGTTATGTTTCAAGCATGCTAGTGGTTTAATTCTTTATAATTATTCCACCTCCTTAAATTATTGATTCGCACATAGTGCATGTTGCATATGTTCATCAGGTATGAAAGGCTGATCACCTTTATTATCTTAAGGTCCAGTTAAATTGGTTCATGGTCATTATTGACACCCTGTATTATTGAATTCAGTCATTCAATCATTGTAATTTTGATTCATGCTCTTTCACAAGTATGATATTGTTAAAAAACTCTAAAGCTTATTCATTCTTTCAATCATGATATATCTTTATTGTATTTAAACTTGCTGAGCAAAGTAGTTGCTCACCCTTGCTATATCATGATAACAAATTTCAGATTTAAAGCGAATGTTCGAGGAAAGACAGAGTCAGAAGCAAAGAACAAGATTATAGTGTTATGCATGATAACTAAATTAGTTATTTGATGTAAGTTAATTGTGTAAACTTTTTGTGAATTTAAAGGTAAATATGTATTAAAATAAAGGTTATAGACCTTGGGATATGTAGCAGAGATTATTGTATAAACAATTTATGTTTATATCTTCCGCAGTAGTTGTAAATATGATGTATCGTGACGCACCAGGTCCGAGGTTCAAGGAACCCAGGTTTGAGGGCCTCACAGGTTGGTATCAGAGCTGTAGGTTATAAACCTTAGGTAGGGGTACCTTAGGCTATAACCGCAGAGATAAGGATAAGGAATAAACTCAAATAGAGTTTAAGTGCTAAAAGATGAATTTTTGGAAATTCATTATTAAGTAAAGAAAAAGATAATTAAGATTCAAAGAAGAATCTTGAAAGGTTATAAAGATAAGAATCTGGAGTTACTTAACTCCAGTAGTAAAAATGAAAAGCTTAAATAAAATCATAATATAATATGATTAAAGGGAAAGATAAGAAGACCGTAAAACAAAACGATCATGTGATAGAAAAAAATTGTAATATAATACGATTATAATAAAAGATCACAACGTGATCTGATTAAGACATGGAATGATAGATGATCAATCGAATGATTGAAAACTTTATAGCAAAATTGATGTACGAAAAAGGGTACTAGAAGATAGTACAAAGATAAAACTCAGAAGGAGTTATAAATGATGGAATACGGATTGAAAGTTCGTATTGAGCAAAGAACAAGATAAGATTAGGATTATGTGGGATTTCAATTGAGGACTCATGTTAGTGGCTGAGTTGTACGATTCCTGGTATGGGACGAGAATTTGTGCTTGGATTGAAGACCGCTTAACTTCCTATATTAATATAGTGGTTGAGTCGAACAAGCCCTAGTATGGGACGAGATTTGTCCATGGTCTCGGGAAACCAAAGGAAAAGGAAGAGAGAGAGAGAGAGAAGACCGACCGAGAGGAAGAGAGAGGGAGGGAAAGAGAGAAAGCTCGACCATGGAGGAAGAAGAAAGCATAGGAAGCCATGGAAGAAGATCCATGGAAGGAAAGAAAGAAAAATGAAGAACACAAAGGTAAAACCCAAAACTCTAGCTATTTTATTGTATTTTAACTTAGATCTAGTGTTGGGTTATTGTGAATGAACTAGATAATGATAGATTTACATGATACATGATGATTCATGGTTGGATCTAGAGGTTTGATGGGTTATTAAACTTAGATTTGAGAAATAATTTCTTAAAACTCTAAAACTATCACTTTCCTCTTTGGTCCTTAGATCCGCATAGTGGATATTGATAAAAAATTGTATAGATTTAATATGTTGTAATAATATGAGTTAGAAGTTCATAGAACTTGAAATCATTTGATTTGGTTGTGTAAAACTCAAAATATGAAAATCAAAAGGAGAGAAGCGAAGGTTATTTTTCTCAAATTAAATGGTCTAGTGAGCTGCTGCCCAAAAATAAAAAATTCGGGGTTAACTAGATTGCTTTAAAAATTCTGAACTTTTGGTATGTTATTATAAACTGAATAAGCTTTCTATAGACTCCAGAACGTACTAATTCTGACTTCGGAGCAAAGAGTTATGACCAATCTAAGTTATAGTGCAAAACTGTCCAGCGAATTTTGGGTCAGCCCCCTTACGTGCGATTCCTGTATTGATGTGTTGGGAACTGGAAACATTTCAGTAGAACAAAATTGTAGATACGGAAGTTAGCTTCGCGTGGCCACTGGATTCACCCAAAAATTGTAAAAAACGAAGAAGTTATGACTGTTTACGCGAGGTTGGGTCTGAAATTCGCGAGCTGTCTTTGGCCGTGTAATGCGATTTTGACATCCAAAACTAAAATGAGCATAACTTTTGCATACGGAGTCCAAATTTAATAATTCAAGATGTTTTGGAAAGCTTAAAGATAATACTAAAATTTTATGTAATAAAAACTAAAATCTGAGATTTTTAGAAAAGGTCAAAATGGGCATTTTTGAAGATGTTGCTCAACCGGATGCGAACGAAAGGTGTCGGGTTTGCGTTTTATTAACCGTAAAGCGTTCCGAATCTACTAATTACCATTCTAAATATTATAAAGTATAAATCTTGAATAGTGAGGTAAGAATTAACCATAATGGGTTATATTTTAAGAGTTTAAATACTTAACTACATGTTAAGCATAAATGGAAGAAGTTAAGCGAAAGATTGATTAAACATTTTTCTTGTTAATCTAATATACATCTAAAACGATGTGGAGACATTTGATAAGGACTTAACTATATGTTAAGTATTAATTGAAAGAAATACCTTGAGGATAAGTTAAATGATGACTTGAATGTTGATGTAATTATTCTATTAACTTAACAAACATGTATGATGTTAATATAAAAGTGTAAGAAATTAGCTTAAAGTGTTAAGTAAACATTAAAAAAAGGTTGCCTAAAGGCAAGATGGGAGAGTTATTTAATTAACTTTAATGAAGATAATATATTGATATAATGTAACTTCAGACTAAGACTACTTAACCGGACGTTAATTGTCAATGAAAAGAAAACATAAAGAAATATGATACGATTGTTAACTAAATATTGTTAACAAATGCAATACCTCTAATATGATGTAACGACGACTACGATAACTTAACCAAACATTAAGTGTCGATCAAAAGAGAACTTTAAAGAAGGATGAGACGAACGTTAACCTTATTAAGGTTAACAATAATCATACATCGAGCGTGATGTAAAGATAAGATTTAAGACTTAACTAAATGTTAAGTATCAATCGAAGACAAATATAAAGGGACTTGATATAAAGGGTTATATAATTAACCTTAATCAATTATATGGAATGAGAGGCTCTCAATACAGAGTCAAGTCAAGCTTTAAACATTTAACCGACTGTTAAGTATCAAGTAAAATAGGAAATTACAGTTGAATCCAACTTGCTGGATTGTAGCCTTCGGCTTGCTGAATTGATTGAATATGACTTGCTGAATTGGTGAATATGGTTTACTGAATTAGTGAATCCAGGTTGTTGGATTGTAGGATAATTTGAATCCAGGTTACTGGATTGGATATTAGTTTAAATCCAGGCTGCTGGATTGGTATGTTTAGATAATCCAACTTACTGGATTAGGTATTCAGGCTTAATGGATTATAAAAAAAAACTTATAAAATGAAAGACTTAGTATTAAGTCATATAGTTTATGATAAAGTAGTGGTACAGTCGTATTCTTTAATAGTTGATGTATAGTAGCTGGGCTAAACAATTCCGTCAGGGAGCGGAGATATATGCGAACTAGCAACCGATCTAACTCACTGTGAAAACAGTGTAGATGAGACAAAAACTAGTTTGTTGGTTGTTTGTGAGAAACCACTCAGCATACTATACTGAACACTGTTACAGACTCAATGTGTGCTAGTTTTAGAATTATGAACGTGCACTGTTTTGACCCCTTAGCAAGTGCAATAAATTTAGGTCTTTTTACCGCTGAAACTATAGGAAGTTATGTACCTCCTGTCCAAAAATTGCCTCATTCCGACTTGTAATGAAGAATCTATGGCTAAAATAAAAACGTAGAGTTTTTCGACAAAAACGGCTAAAATTGGAGTTATATAAATCCGATGACCACGAAATTTTAACTGGGAGTACTTGTTAATATGTATAAGATTCTATCAAAAATTTGGAGTCATCGGAGTTGTACAAGATAGTGATCATTTTTCTTAGTTTTTAAAGTTAAAACGGACGTTTGAAAAATGTTAAAGGAAATTGAAAATTTTCATAAAGAAAGTATTTTTGAGTATGGAATATTATTGTACACATGTGTGGCAAGACTTGAAAAAAATAAAAATCAATTATTAAAAGAGGATAAGTAATTTTAAGAATGCAGCTTCCAATCCGGTTTGCTGTATTCATATTTGGTTTAATGTTTTAGCATTCGGGTTGCTGGATTATGGTATTTGGCTTGCTGAATTATTGAATCCGGCTTGCTGAATTAGTCGATATGGTTTTCTAAATTAGTGAATCCAGCTTGCTGGATTGTAGGATAGTTTGAATCTAGGTTACTGGATTTGATGTTAGTTTAAATCCAGGTTACTGGATTGGATGTTAGTTTAAATCTAGGTTACTGGATTGGTATGTTTGGATAATTCAACTTGCTGGATTAGGTATTCAGGCTTAATAGATTATAAAGAAAACTTATAAAATGAACGACTTAGTGTTAAGTCATATGGTTTATGATAAAGTAGTGGTACAGTCGTATTCTTTAATAGTTGATGTATAGTGGCTGGGCTAAACGATTCTTTCAGGGAGCGGAGGTATATACGAACTAGCAACCGATCTAACTCATTGTGAAAACGATATAGACGAGACAAAAACTAGTTTGTTGGTTGTTTGTGGGAAACCACTCGGCATACTATATTGAACACTATTAAAGACTCGATGTATGCTAGTTTTAGAATTATGAATGCGTATGGTGCTAAGCTGTTATCTAATATTTGATTATGTGGTTAAATATTAGATAATTTACTGATAAAGAAGTAATATTATAAGGTGATATATGTGATGCTAATTGAAAGGTCAATCTTATAACTGATAGGTCTTTCATAAGAGATTAAATTAAATTGAGTAGCAGTAATTGACGGTACATGCAAGTTCTCTATCCTTACTCAAGTTTATATTGAGCAAGTTCCCCTTAACTCAAAATTGAGCTGTTATGTTTCAAGCATGCTAGTGGTTTAATTTTTTATAATTATTCCACCTCCTTAAATTATTGATTCGCACATAGTGCATGTTGCATATGTCCATCAGGTATGAAAGGCTGATCACCTTCATTACCCTAAGGTTCAGTTAAATTGTTCACGGTCATTCTTAACATCCAAAATTATTGATTCAGTTATTCAATTATTAAGATTATGAATCATGCTCTTTCACAATTATTATATTGTTAAAAATTCAAAAGTTTATTCTTTCTTTCAATCATGATATATCTTTCTTGTATTTAAACTTGATGGGCAAAATAGTTGCTCACCCTTGCTATATCATGATAACAAATTTTAGATTAATACGACTGTTCGAGGAAAGACAGAGACAGAAGCAAAGGACAAGATTATAATGTTATGCATGATAACTAAATTAGTTATTTGATATAAGTTAATTGTGTAAACCTTTTATGAATCTAAAGGTAAATATGTATTAAAATGAAGGTTATAGACCTTGGGATATGTAACAGAGTTTATTGTATAAATAATTTATGTTTATATCTTCCGTAGTAGTTGTAAATATGATGTATCGTGACGCACCAAGTCCGAGGTTCAAAGGACCCGGGTTTGGAGGCGCTACATTTGGTATCAGAGCTATAGGTTATAAACCTTAGGTAGGGGTACCTTAGGCTATAACCGTAGGGAAGAGGATAAGGAATAAACTCAAATAGAGTTTAAGTACTAAAAGATGAATTTTTGGAAATTCATTATTAAGTAAAGGAAAAGATAAATAAGATTCAAAGAAGAATCTTGAAAAGTTATAAAGATAAGAATCCGGAGTTACCTGACTCTAGTAGTAATAATGAATAGACAAAGTCTATAAGACTAAAAGCATAAAGGAAATCATAATATAATATGATTACAAGGAAAGTTAAGAAGATCGTAAAACAAAACGATCATGAGATATAAAAGAATCGTAATATAATACGATTATAAGAAAAGGTCACAACGTGATCTGATTAAGACATGGAATGATAGATGATCAATCGAATGATTGAAAACTTCATAGTAGAATTGCTTTGCGAAAGTTGTACTATGAAATTGTACTATGTAAACTCATGAAAGAGTGATTAATGTTGATATACGAATTAAATGAAATTCATATTGAGTAAAGAGAAAGTTAGAATTATGTGGGATTTCAATGGAGGACTCATGTTAGTGGCTGAGTTGTACAATTCCTTGTATGGGCGGGGAATTTGTGCTTGGTTTGACAACCACTTAGCTTCCTATATTGATAATCATTGAAATATTGGTGTCGCGCTATCGATATACGTATGACGAGAAGGTGATTCTTTTCTCATATATATAGTTAGAGAATATTAAGATTAGGTGCGAGTACTTTAAACTCATACATATGGTAAGTTCGTGACTCATAATCGTATGGTGGAACCCCTCAGCGAATGGACGATTTTGGTCTGACTAGGATAAGTTCCTAAAGCCATATGATTGCGGTAAGTTCCTGAACTCATAACGCGTGGTATGTTTGATGAACTATACTGGAGTATAGAAAGGTTGTGGATGAAGAATTGAGGATTTTTAGTATAGTAAGCTTTAAGGATGATAAAAATAGATAGAATTATTAAGTAATGGATCATTGGAGAAATTGAAGTTGATGGTGGAAGCATAGGTATTCCAAATCTTCTATTTATGCTAGACTTCGAAATTTTTGATATCAAGCCAAATTCGCACTGATGTGCCTTTAAAAATAAAAATAAAAATTTTGTTATCCTCAAAACAGAGTGACGAGTGTGTAGAAGTGGGCTTCGAACCACTAACGCATCGTTACCTGTTGCGGCATGATAACACCAAAAATAATTTTTTTGGTTTGAAACTGTTTAAAGAAGAGTGTACGCTATTTGTTTCAGCTAGACAAAAATGATTTAAAATATCAAAATATATTTTTAAATAGTCATCAATGCATTATGTAACCTGGTGTAGAATGACAGATGATGGAGTCATCAATGCAGATTAACCTAGTGTTGGATGTGATCTAAGGACCGTCAGCCCACTATGGTATGATGTAGTATGACAAAGTCACAAAATGACGGAATCCTCAACGGACTGTAAATACAGTGCGGTATCATGACGTCATAAAATAATTTTCAGAATTTTGAACCAGTTAAAAAAATGTCAATGCCAATTTAAATGGCTAGACAAATATTTCGATTGAAGTTCGAATTATTGGCATACGTGTAAGCTATTTGATTCAGTTAGACAAATATTTATGAAAATTCAAGTAATCTCTTTGAGAATTTATCCCGAACCAAATTGTTTTGGTGCGGAGTCTTATGCTAAGTCTGAGGTGAACAACCCCGAAAAATGGGGGTATACCGGTTGGATAATATATTCCAATTTAAGAACGCATATAGTCGTTCCGAAAACTAAGGTGCAATAGGCTGAACATCTAACGTACCCGACTAGGTAGTTTACCTTCTTTGTGATTGTAAACATACCTGGTAAATTACCGTTTTGCGGTGTGACTACCGTTAAAATTACGTGTTCATGGTCTATATGAACCCTCAACATGATATGAAAAGTTATTTTAACTCCTTAAAGAGAGGTTATGGTAGAATGTGATGATGGAAAAGATCATCATAGAAGGAAATATCATGTACTCATTAAATTGAGAATGTAATCAGATGTGATCAGATAAAGGTTAAATTGAAAACCTAGTTTTGATGAATATACTTTTAGTGTAATAGTAATTCCGGGGATGGAATCCTTATAAGGGGGGAAGAATATGACAACCCGAAAATTTATAAGATTTATTTATAAGATCTTGAATGATTAAATTAAAGGTTAAAGAATAAAACTTAGATGGGAATTTGAGGATTTATTTAAAATTTTAAGAAAAACTTATATGGTTTACTCTTTGAAAGAGAATAGAGAAAATATGGGTTATAAAATTTCAAAACCCTAGAAATGAATTTATATATACTTGAAGGGATATTATGGATAAGGTATTACAATACCTATAAATTTGATGTAAACTAAATGGTGTAAGAAATTTTATAATGATACAAGTAGAAAATTTATTAAAAAAATAAATTTTCAAATGGAGAGATGCTATAAAGTTAAAGAAAATGTGTATGGGTATACATATATATACTTAGTGATGTGCTATATATTATAGCAAGAGGAGTGATGATGATAAATAGGTATATTTATTGCGCATGAATAAATTGTTATGAAACAATTTATATTACGAAGCTAAATCATTAGAGTATACAGAAATATTATATACTTTAAATAAATGATATTAAAATTAATTCTAGCATTGAATTATTTTAATAAAGAGGGAATATTATTTTAATTGTAATATCTTATTTATTGAATAAATTTTCATTTGTAAGGAAATATGAGTAAATATGTGTTATGTGAATTAAATAAGTTAGTTAATTTATTTAATTTAAATGACTAAGAAATGAAAAGGAAAGCTATGTAACATATTTATAAATATTATAAATATGAGGAGTTAATAAACTTAAGTATTATATTAATAGTCCAAGTAGTAAATAAATACTAGTGGACTAGTCCAATTGGTTAAATAACCAAGCCCACTCATTTAATTGATTATGGACTTGGGTAATTAATATGTAGACTTATTAATTTAGCCCAATTGGAATGTTTAACAAAATATTTAATAAACTAGTGGCCCAAACAATTTTAAATGAAAGTCCCATTTATGGTCTCTAGTAAGTTAATTATTCTAATAATGAAAAGGGAATTAAAGAAAGTTTGGTAGCCTAATATTATAAATTAGGCATTAGAATTAAATAACCTAAAGGGTTATTTTTATTTAGTGGTCTTAGTATTTTAATTATATACTAGTGACCTAATCTAAGAGATTTATTTTATTATCTCAATGTATTAAATTATTTTGTATGAATATGTAAGTAAATGAATATGAATATTATGTGATTATTTATATTTGTTTATTATATAATAAACAAATAAAAGGAAACTAGTGTAACCTAATCATTATATATTAGGTATAAAAATTTAATAACTTAAAGGGTTATGGTATGGGGGAATGATAGTATTTAAAATAAATACTAACTCTAAGAGATTTATTTTATATATCTCAATTAATTAATTTTATAACCTAATTAAAGCAAGTCTAATTGGGTTATAGAAATTAAATATACATGAGTAAGGAGTTAAGTTCTAAAGGAGTGAGATGTATACCCTAATTAAATAATTAGGGAAAGATAAAATTAAGATATGGGGTAATGTTAATTTATAAGCCCAACCAATTAATTATTTAAGGAAGCCCAAGTTTATTTTAATTGGTAGGCCAAACTAATTAAAATATAAGCCCAAACAATTTAATTTGGAAGGCCAAATGAATTAAATGAGAGCCCAAACTTTAGCCAAACTTGGGAGGGGCTTTTTAGTCATTTTACTAAGCAAATTTGGCAATTAAAATAAAGCAAAAATGGTCAAAAACCAAGGAGAGTACCCGGCAAGCAAGGAAGGGAGAAAGGGGGAGTGGATATAATGATTACTTCACTTTATTTTTGCACCAACTAGCCATGTGTCACCAAATTATAGGGCCACCTTATTTTGACAAGATTTACAATTAATGCAAGATAAAAGAGAGAAGATTTGTTGGTAGATTATGTATAGATATATGTATTATATGTATACATTTTGATTAACAATAATTAAACACTTTACTTTATTCTTATCTTTATTTCTCTTGTGACGCCCCCAAATTCAGGTACTTGCAACCCTTATTTAGTGCGCACGATATCCAAAGCATAACTAAAAGTAAATACCAAACTTATATAAAATTATTACATCAGAGTCTCAAATCCCAAGGTACATAACCTTAACTACCTAACATGATAATTAAATATATACAAACATTTAACTATCTATTACAGGAAGCAATAAACTTTAATCTGCGGCTTTTCCTTTGCCTTTGTTTCTTGCTAACCCTGTAGTATACTCCGGGTGCTCTAAAAACATTTATAGACAAAGCAAGAATAAGCATAAAAGTGCTCAGCAAGTAATATATGACTATAAAGTATGAAAGAATAAATGTTTTCAATGGAGTGTACTTCAATAGTAGAATGAGCTGTTAAGTAATATGAACTGAAACCAACTCATGATAACCATTATCATTAAAGAATACGCTGAGTAGTTATATAAACTATGAACAATAGTTTCAATTTTATTGAAAAGGTTCCAAGTAAAGTTTCTTTTGCGAACCGTCTGAACTTACGGGCATGGTGGGTGATCAGCCCGATATGCCCTGCGTTGATCAACACTGCTGTTTGTGAACACCCATTGGGTTCACCCCTCACACTCATAGAGTGCTACAAGTCTGTACTGCCCTTGGAACGGATTTCAAAATATTCCCATGTCAGGGATTGTTCATACTCAAACTAGAATTCAATCCCATAATCAACATAGTTGGATATCAATAATATTTCAATACTTTGGAAATAAAAGAATAGAAATATTATAAGTTTAGTCTAGCCCAAACAATTGGCTTAGACCCTCTGTAAACTGTTCATGCATATCAGATATCGTTATAATATGCAAAGTAAAAGTCTCACCAACATTGTGAAGCTGATTGGAATAAAAAGGATTTAATTCCTTTTTATCACCTTATGTATGAAAACATAATTTACCTTAATATAATCAAGTCAACTTACTTGATTAGCTTAGAAAGAATTGGTGTTTCGATACTTGCCTGTTGTTCAAGAAATGACAAAACTCTGCTATTCTGACCCTGTAGATCCTACACATATATTTTTATATATGAAGAAGGTCAACTATATGTTCTAGCGATCAAAATATAAGAGTTAATATCACATAATTATATCTCGGATATATATTAACACATTTTTCAAATACCTCATCCATATTATGGCTCAACCCTTTATTGACTAATTTTGGGTTCGATTAAGATAAGAGTACCTTATTTCTCTAGAACATTTTAAGGAAAGTAGGTTGTCTATTTAGAAATTCTAAATATTAGAACTTTTGAGGTTTATAAGCCTAACGCTTGAAAACTAATTGATTAGTTTTCATTCGTGTTATTTTTGAAAATTCTTACAACCTCTTCAAAAACACTTATTCTAATAATCACGATAGTTATTTACCGCTTTAATAACTTTGACACTATTTTAGTTCATGAATGTCCCACAATATTAAATTATAATCCATTTGTAATATAAATATATGGGTATTTCATCCTTTTATATCTAATCTAGCTATTCAAAGTGAACTCATAACTCATTTTGTGTATTGGGTATAGTTATAGGTAAAATAGGGAAACTATAGTTACCAAATCATTTTAGAGATTCATTCTTATAGGTTAATGTGTTAGAAACCAACACGCTTCAACACATTGCCAAAACAGCCCCCTAGACACACTACACCCATGCTTTCAATTCAATTATATAGAATTGTAAATTTATTATAGATTTTATATACTTGTTTATTTTGAAAGTTTTTAACCCAAACTTTATAGTTAAATTCTCAAACTGCGACATGAAGCTAAAATAATTTACCTAAAATGGTTATAGCAGCGCTTTGCTGCTGCCTACTATTGTTATTGGGCAGCAGCCCTTCCCTTGTTCCTTACCTTGCAAAATTTCACTTCCTAGTTTACTAGTTCAATCACCACAAATTTTTGGTATGTTATAGGTGATGTAACTACGTATTAAAATATTATAACAGATGTAATAACTGAACAGACTACGCGATTAACTTGTTCACTACAATCACCAAGTTAGCCTTGCAGTGACTGTTGCTGTTGGTTCGCTGCACGCTGTGTGCGATGGCTGCTAGGCACACATAATGTTGCACACTGCTGCTACGTTGCTGCTAGGGAGGTGCCCGCTATGGCCTGTTGTGGCGATGAGGCTGCTACTGGCCTCTATGTGTTACTGCTAGCACCTACTCGCTGCTGTTGTGTCGCACGCTGCTGCACATTGCTGTGCACGCAGCTGCTGCACACACAGCAGCCCCCCCTTGCCACGTAGCTAACTTACAATTTATAACTTCTAATACGTACGTCCGATAAAAATCAAATTCGATTATATTATAGTCACTATAGTAGATTATTTCTTTTTTAAAATACTAGTCACCAATTACGGGTCCGATATTCAGCCCGAATAGCACGTCAAAAACAGGCGCGCGCACTAATTATTAAATTTTCATTTTTCGTTTAAAACACGTTTCGTCACGGTTTAATTCTACGAGACTATTAGATTAGTTCTAGTTAGGATATACGAACTTAACTTGGATCTTGGCTTCGCAAAATTTTGGGTTTTAAGCCAAAATGGCTCTTTTAGGATATTATACGAATATATCGCGCGTGGTATTGTTATGGACTGATTTTTAAGGGTCTGGTTTACGCTTTAATTCCATCTCCGCCACCCTTATTGCTCCGCACAACAACTACTAGTCTCCATGGTTCTACCTCAGTCCATAACAATCAATTTACATCACAAAATATACAAGGAATTCCTTTATACAATATCAAATCACAAAGCCAAATATAATAGAGCATGCTTTGACTGATACACTATCCAAATTTTCATCATATCAACTGATTTATACTACAATTCACATATATAAGTTAGTTAATTAACTAAATAACCAATATACTAATTTACTAATTTGAATATCGTTAACTTTCAAGACATCCATTATCTAAAATTTCAATTTCCATAGTTGATCAGTGGATATAACATTAATTCTTAGTTGATTTCACAATTAACTCCATCCAAGTAGCTAATCCACTAATACACATAACCAATCCTTTATGCAAGTCAGCTTTTCATAGTTTGAAACAAAGTTTCTTTCATATTCCCAATATATGAACTTACACAATATGGCATGTTTTAACAGTTAACTCTATTCTAGCATGCTTACTATCATCCTTTATTATTTAAACAAACAGAGGTCAGCCACATGTTATCAAATATTGTTCTAATTGCAAAATTTCTAAACTTTAACACAAAATCACATGTTGGAGAACATCTCCCTTTTTATGCCAAAATGGAAGAACACCTATACATGTCCATAAATTGAATTATCATTGCTAATGTGACACCCCCAAATCCAGGTTTCCAAACCTCGAATTCGGTGCTCACGATACTCAATGACAAACATACTTTCTAACTAAATGCGGAATAATAAACATACATTGTTTATCAAATAGAAATAAAGTCTTACAATTTTGGTCCCAAGGTTCTTTAACCTTAACGTAAAACGTACTCTTAATACAAATAAAGGTTCACTAAATCAAACAACATTCAATAACAACTAGTATATAGGCACTATCGGGCATCTACTCTTGCACCTTCCCTTTTCCTTTGTCTCCCCTAGACGTTTCTGCCTTAGCTGAAATGAAGATCATGATATAGCAAGGGTAAGCAACTAATTTGCTTAGCAAGTATATACACAAGGAGATATATCATGATAGAAGGAAATTTCGCTTTCAATGTTCAACAACAGTATAAGAGTATGAAGGAACATGAATTAATAAACAACAGTTGAATATTCGAATAATTGAATGACAATTACTGAGTGGTTTGAAATAACCAAGGACGTTTTCCAAGGTTCTCAGCATGTAAGCTGGACCTCTTAAAAAGTGTTGGTAATCGAGGGGATCAGCCTCTCATACCCCGTGATTTATGCATAAACACTTAATAACCGACATTGATATCATGCCTTAAACAAGTTTATCCTTTTCTCAGCCAAGAGTTCTTACCATAGCAATTTAATAAGAACAGCTTTTAAAATACCTTTGATTTAACAAATTAGACATGCTTGATCTAGCTGATACAATTAGCATAGATCTATCTCATAACAATTTCTGCTTGAAAGAACTTTAACCAAATTCACCATTTAATAATAATAATAGAATAGGAATTTCAATAGCACAAGGTGCGAATCTCAATAACTAGTACAGAGGTGAATAATCAACAATAATTATTCACTAACATGCTTCAAAAATAATAACTCGAGTTGGGTTAGGGAACTTGCAATAATGTAAGGAGTTTAGGTTTAGGAACTTGCCTGTTTGCTCAGCTACAAATAATTTTAGCTTTAACTATTTGGCCTTTGAAGAACCTAACATTAAATTAATGTCGGTCTATCAATTAGTACTGCGTAGTTGTACGCCGATACGCTTACTTATGCTATTTATTTAACAATTTAAGAAATTCACATAGCACACAGTAAATAAACTATAGCAAATTTCATAAGGCACTTAATTGGCTTTTAGGTTGATGGTTTAAATAAATCAACCATGTATCCCTTAAGTAATAAACACTTATCAATCCCTTAAACAATTAATTTATAATTGTGTAATTAATTAACATTGTTTTTTTCTTAATTAATATTCATTTATTAAATCCTTAAACAATTAATAATTGTTTAAATAAATGAGTTATTTCAACTCTCTCTATTTTATTAACTCCATCTTTATTTAATTACTATTAAATAGTAATTAATTAGTTATCTTTAGTTATTATTATTAATAATAACTAATTATATTCACTTATTATTCAATTATTAATTAAATAATAATCAAATTATAAATTTTAATTGTCTTTAATTATTATTTATGAGGAAATAATAATTAACTAGGTTTATGTATTATTTAAGATAATCAAATAATAAATAATTAATTAGTGAGTAAGAATTATCTTTATTTAATAATAAAACAATAACTAATTAGGTTTATTTATTACTTAATCGAATAATTAATAATAAATTTACAATTCTTAGTTATCCTTAATAATTTATTTATTATATATGAAAAGCATATTAAATGTTATAAGGCTATTATTTTATTACTTCTATTCATACTTAATTAAATATTTAGTACCTTTATTTATTATTATTAAGTAATAACAATAAATAATTACCTTACTAACTTCATTCATTATTATTTGATAATATTTATTATCTTTATTTATTATTTATTGAAGAATAATAAATAATTTTCTTATTAACTATATTCATACTTAATTATTATTTAATATTAATTAAACAATAATTAAATATTTATTATCTTTATTTATTATTTATTGATAAAAATAAATAATAAACAATTACTTTATTAATTTCATTTATTATTATTTAACATTAATTAAATAATAATTAAATATTTGTTAACTTTATTTATTATGCATTGATAAAAATTTAGTATATTAACTCAATTAAATATCAACAATTAAACCAATAGTAGTCGTTTAATCATCATTAGGCAAAAGTGGTTTATCGGTCATTTATTCCCAATGAATCGCACAACCCATTTCAAAATTTGTCCAACTGTGGCATAATTCAGTCACTGAATCAAACCCTTACAATTATTTCCAACCCAACCAAAACAAAATAACACAATTCCATCCCAGATTTAACCCAACAACAATATCAGATTTTCCCAAATTAAAACCAAACGATATAATACTGTGTATATTAACCAACTCAATGTACCAACACAGTCAACAATACAAATCCTAATACAGAAGAAGAAATCAAATAACTACACCAATTAATTATTTATTTAAAATATCTATTTTAATCGCAATTCCCTATTCGAATTATTTACTCCAAAAATGATAAAATTATTTATTCAATTCCTTCCCAAATTTTCTTACCAATCAATTGTTAGGGATTAAGTCATTAATTTATTTAAACTATTAATGAGCCTCTTTAATGCAAAGAAAATTAGTGGACCACATATTTATATAATTAAATAATAATAATACCTACACGGATCCAATTAAATTTGTAAAATTAAATAAAACGAATTTTATTTATCAAAATAAATTTGATACAACGTTTGAAAATTCCTGGACATTACATCCTCTCCCCCTTATAAAAATTCCGTCCTCGGAATTTAAATCTAAGGTTACTCAAACAACTGGGGGTAATTCGCTCTCATCTTCTCTTCGAGTTCCCACGTGGCTTCTTCCACCGCGTGATTCCTCCAGAGTACTTTAACCGAATGAATGACTTTATTCCTCAGTGTCTGTTCCTTCCTATCTAGGATTTGAACAGGAATCTCCTCGTACGATAAGTCCTTTTCGACTTGAATTGGCTCATAGGAAATGACATGCTTGTAATCTGGCTTATACGGACGCAACACTGATACATGAAACACGTTGTGAATGTGCTCAAGTTCAGGAGGTAATGCTACCTCGTACGCCACTTCTCCTATTCTCCTTAATATTTCAAAAGGTCCTATGAACCTAGGGCTCAGCTTGCCCTTCTTCCCAAAACGGATCTTCCCTTTCCAGGGAGATACCTTCAAAAACACATAACTACCAACTTCAAAGTCTCTTTTCTGACGATGTAAGTCGGCGTACTTCTTCTGACGATCCTGGGCCGCTACTAACCGTTGTCTTATTACTTTAATGATTTCCACGGTTTGTTGTACCAATTCTGGTCCCAACAATCTCCGTTCACCAACTTCATCCCAACACAACGGCGTTCGACACTTTCTTCCATATAACGCTTCGTACGGTGGCATACCGATGCTAGCGTGATAACTATTGTTGTAAGCGAACTCTACCAAGGGCAAATGATCGTCCCAGCTGCCACTTAAGTCCATCACAACTGCCCGGAGCATATCCTCTAAGGTTTGAAATTGTTTCGCTCACTCTGACCATCAGTCTGAGGATGATACGCCGTACTCATTCTCAACTGTGTTCCCATTCTTTCCTGCAGACTTCTCCAAAAATTTGACGTGAAGCGCGGATCTCTGTCAGATACAATAGACACCGGTTTACTCCATGTCGCGATACTATCTCCTTCACATAAAGTTTCGCCAACTGTTCCAATTTGTACCTGATCTTGATCGGTAGAAAATGGGCAGGACTTGGTCAAACGATCTACGATCACCCAGATGGCGTCTAGACCCTTTTGTGTTGTCGGGAGTCCTACCACAAAATCCATAGTGATGTGCTCCCACTTCCACTCGGGAATCTCTAAAGGTTGCAACAATCCGCTCGGCCGTTGGTGCTCTGCCTTGACCCTCTGACAAGTTAAACACCGGCTGACGAATTCTGCAACTTCCCCTTTCAAATGCGGCCACCAATAATGTTGACGAAGATCTTGATACATCTTGGTGCTACCCGGATGTACCGAAAATCTCGTATTATGGGCCTCCTGCAATATTTCTTCCCTTAAGTCTGGTACATAGGGTATCCAGATTCTTCCCTCGAATCTCAGCAGACCTGTGCTATTGTCAACCTTGAACTTCAACGTTTTACCTTCTGACAGTTGCTTTTTAATGCCAATGCATTCTTCATCAAATTCTTGAGCCTCCTTTATCTTATCCAGTAGAGTCGGACCCACTGTCACGGTGAACAATTTTTCGTCCGTCTCCGTCGGATACTTAACCTCCAGTTCTAGGCGTTCAAAGTCCCTTATTCAGTTCTGCCTGAGTTGTAAGCCTCATTAATTTCTCTCTGCCTTTCCTACTCAGGGCATCCGCTACTACATTTGCTTTGCCTGGATGGTACAGAATCTCACAATCGTAATCCTTGATCAATTCTAACCATCGGCGCTGCCCTCATATTCAGCTCCTTCTGAGTGAAGATATATTTCAGACTTTTGTGATCTGTATATATCTCGCACTTCTCTCCATATAAGTAGTGCCTCCAAATCTTCAAGGCAAACACTACTGCTGCTAACTCCCAGATCATGAGTCGGGTATCCCTTCTCATAGTCCTTCAACTGGCGTGAAGCGTACGCAATGACCCTGCCGTGCTGCATTAGTACACAACCAAGGCCCTTGTGTGACGCATCACTGTATACTACAAAACCTCCAGTGTCGTCCGGTAATGCCAACACTGGTGCTTGGCTAAGTCTCTTCTTCAACTCCAAGAAACTCTCCTCGCACTTCTCCGTCCAAACGAACTTTACCGTCTTTCTAGTTAGATTGGTCAACGGTGATGCTATCTTCGAAAAATCCTGGATGAATCTCCGGTAGTATCCCGCTAACCCTAGGAAACTTCTGATCTCCGTTGGTGTCTTCGGTTGCTCCCAGTTGATAATGGCTTCCACCTTTGCTGGGTCTACTGAAACACCACTACTGTCAATGACGTGTCCAAGAAACTGCACCCTCTGCAACCAAAATTCACACTTTGAAAACTTCGCGTACAGTTTCTCCCTTCTTAATGCCTCCAAGGCAATCCTTAGATGTTCAACATGTTCTTCCTCTGACACTGAATACACCAAGATATCATCGATGAATACTACCACGAACTTGTCCAAATACTGCTTGAACACTCTGTTCATCATATCCATGAATGCCGCTGGTGCATTTGTCAGGCCAAATGACATAACCAGAAACTCAAAATGTCCATAACGAGTTCTGAATGCCGTCTTCGGAATATCCTCCTGTCTCACCCTTAGTTGATGATATCCCGTCCTTAAATCGATCTTCGAAAAGTATTTCGCTCCCTTGAGTTGATCAAACAGATCGTCTATTCTGGGTAGCGGATACCTATTCTTAATCGTAACTTTGTTCAACTCACGGTAGTCGATACAAAGCCTCATCGAGCCATCCTTCTTCTTTACGAACAGAACTGGCGCTCCCCATGGTGACACGCTTGGCCTGATATAACCCCTGTCTAACAGTTCTTGCAGTTGAACCATCAGTTCTTTCATCTCTACTGGTGCCATTCGGTAAGGCGCCTTAGATATCGGTGTCGTCCCGGGTACCAAGTCGATTGCAAATTCTATCTCCCTATCCGGTGGCAGTCCCGGAAGTTCATCTGGGAAGACATCAGCGAATTCCCTTACAACGGGTATCTGACTCAGTTCACCCTCGACCCGTCGAGTATCTACCACGTGAGCCAAATAACCTATACAACCCTTCTTAAGCAATCTCTTCGCTTGCATCATCGTCAGACAACAAGATTGCCTCGGCGATTTACTACCGTAGAACACCACCTTCGACTTACCTGGAGTCTGTAGGTGTATGCACTTTTTCTTACAGTCAATGACCGCCCCGTGGCTCACTAACCAATCCATCCCCAGGATTACATCGAATTCTCCAAGACGAATCGGCAACAAGTCCACGTTAAGCTTAAACCCTCTCACATCAGCACAACAATTCTTATAAATGTAGTTTACGGGGATAATCTCTTTGTTCGCTACTTCTACATTCATCGGGTGTTCTAACAGTTCACTAGGCAAATTAAATCTTTGAGCAAATTCATCAGAAATAAAAGAACATGAAGCACCCGAATCAAATAGCACATAGGCATCTATGTTGTTGATTGGAATAATACCTGACACCACCTCTATGGATGCCACAACATCTTGTACTGTCATGTTGAAGGTCCTCGCTGTTGGCTTATTTGGCTGGGTTGGTCCTCCACTGGTTGTCCTCGAGTTGTTGCCCCTATTGCCGTTTCCGCCATCCATATTCCTCTTTCGGGGACATTCCTTGCTCCGATGTCCTAACTCTCCACAATTGAAGCAACCTCCTTTCTTCGCCTTAGGACAATTGGGCGAGATATGCCCTTCTTGTCCACAGGTATAACAGACCATCTTCCCCTTCATGCACTCTCCCGAGTGACCCTTTCCGCACTTCCCACATACCGGCCTTTTCTGTTGCGGGTTCCCTTGCTGCATTTCAGAATTGCTACCCCCACTGCTCCATTGACGCTTCCTGCTGTTGCTGCCACCACCGCTAACATTTGCATTTCCTCCTTCTACCTTCTTCTTGTTCCTTTCCCGATTATATTTGGAAACCGCTTCACTCCCACCTTCAGCAATGAGAGCTTTCTCCAACAAGGTTGAGAACGATGTAATTTGCAAAACCGCTACCTTGCTATAGATCCACGGCTTTAATCCATTCTCGAACCTCCTTGCCTTCCTCACCTCAGTGTCCACCTGATGTGGGGCGAATCTAGCCAACTCATTGAATCTTGCAGCGTATTCCGATACTGACAAATTTTCTTGTTTCAATTCCAAAAACTTGATTTCCATTTTCGCCTGCGTACTCTCAGGAAAGTAATTCTCGAAAAACAACGTCTTGAATGCTTCCCACGCCACGACTCCAGTTCCAGCTTTGTTCTGATTGGCTTCCCACCAGAAGTTAGCCTCACCTTTCATTAAGTAAGTAGCAAAAACTGTCTTCTGCTCCTCAGCGACTCTAGCGATGACAAAGGCCTTTTCAATCTCCTTTATCCATGACTGGGCCTCTATCGGGTTCGCTGTTCCTCTAAACTCCGGAGGCCCTACTGCCTTGAAGTCTTTAAAATTGGCTAAGTGGTTGCCTGTCTGGTTTCCTATAGTAGTGGTTTGATTTCGCAAGGCTTCTGCCATCATGTTCACAAAATCTTGCATTGGGTTTGGTGGAGTTTCCTCTACATTGTTAACTGACTCTTCGATCCCATGATTTCGTAGGATTCGTCTGGGCGGCATTATCTGTTTAAGCAAACCCTAACACGTTACTCGGGCTTTCTTAAAACATAAGTATTTAGCATGTAATACAATAATCACATGACTCTTGTGTGGGAGTTTTAGATTACCCAACCTCGGGAATTCTACTTTTACCCGATTAGTGGTTTAAGTTGCTAAAATACCGATTCAGTTTTACTGAATTAACATAACCATTGAATTGACCGTTTACCAGATAAAATTCTCAAACACATACCATAATAATGCATTTATATTCATATACTGACTTTAGCGTCTTACACGTTTATCACAGACATATTGTCATAATTGCTACCATCCCATTTTAACAAAAGGTGGGATTTACTTAAACCATTTTTTTTTTCTAACTACATAATTGGGAAGTACATCCTACATACGAACTACCTCGCACCTGCTGAGGTTAATACAACTCAACGCTTGCTCTCGCTACTGGAGGGCAGATCCATCCATCTGGCGTCGAACTGCCTCCAGGCGATGTCTAAGGCTCGCTCCAAAACAACTATCTTCGCATCCTTAGCCTTCACCTCATCCCTCAACTGTCCTAACTGCAGCTCCATTAGTAGCAGCCTCCCTCGCAACTTGGCTAACTCAGCCTGGGCCTGATAAACAGCGTCCTTGTACTGCTGTTCAGAAATCTGGTGGATGTGGTTCTGCGTTTCTAATTGTTTAGTCCTTACCTCTAGTTCGGCGTTCCTCGCCAGCAAGTTTCCTATCACCTCAGGCCCTATGGGCTCCTGGTTAACTGAATGGCTATCTTGACGTTCGTCCGACATCCTACAACCACCACACAATAAATCCATATCAGTACCACAATAAAATATATTCATTGATAAAATGAAATGATATTTTATTCGGTACAACTAGAACTTGATGGATCTCCTCAACTCATCACCTACATACTCTATGTGAGTTTTCTACTGAGGTTATAACCTAGGTTTTCCTGTTACTAACGTTTATAACCTACGGCTTTGATACCAACCTGTGACACCCCCAAATCCAGGTTTCCAAACCTCGAATTCGGTGCTCACGATACTCAATGACAAACATACTTTCTAACTAAATGCGGAATAATAAACATACATTGTTTATCAAATAGAAATAAAGTCTTACAATTTTGGTCCCAAGGTTCTTTAACCTTAACGTAAAACGTACTCTTAATACAAATAAAGGTTCACTAAATCAAACAACATTCAATAACAACTAGTATATAGGCACTATCGGGCATCTACTCTTGCACCTTCCCTTTTCCTTTGTCTCCCCTAGACGTTTCTGCCTTAGCTGAAATGAAGATCATGATATAGCAAGGGTAAGCAACTAATTTGCTTAGCAAGTATATACACAAGGAGATATATCATGATAGAAGGAAATTTCGCTTTCAATGTTCAACAACAGTATAAGAGTATGAAGGAACATGAATTAATAAACAACAGTTGAATATTCGAATAATTGAATGACAATTACTGAGTGGTTTGAAATAACCAAGGACGTTTTCCAAGGTTCTCAGCATGTAAGCTGGACCTCTTAAAAAGTGTTGGTAATCGAGGGGATCAGCCTCTCATACCCCGTGATTTATGCATAAACACTTAATAACCGACATTGATATCATGCCTTAAACAAGTTTATCCTTTTCTCAGCCAAGAGTTCTTACCATAGCAATTTAATAAGAACAGCTTTTAAAATACCTTTGATTTAACAAATTAGACATGCTTGATCTAGCTGATACAATTAGCATAGATCTATCTCATAACAATTTCTGCTTGAAAGAACTTTAACCAAATTCACCATTTAATAATAATAGAATAGGAATTTCAATAGCACAAGGTGCGAATCTCAATAACTAGTACAGAGGTGAATAATCAACAATAATTATTCACTAACATGCTTCAAAAATAATAACTCGAGTTGGGTTAGGGAACTTGCAATAATGTAAGGAGTTTAGGTTTAGGAACTTGCCTGTTTGCTCAGCTACAAATAATTTTAGCTTTAACTATTTGGCCTTTGAAGAACCTAACATAAATAATGTCGGTCTATCAATTAGTACTGCGTAGTTGTACGCCGATACGCTTACTTATGCTATTTATTTAACAATTTAAGAAATTCACATAGCACACAGTAAATAAACTATAGCAAATTTCATAAGGCACTTAATTGACTTTTAGGTTGATGGTTTAAATAAATCAACCATGTATCCCTTAAGTAATAAACACTTATCAATCCCTTAAACAATTAATTTATAATTGTGTAATTAATTAACATTGTTTTTTTCTTAATTAATATTCATTTATTAAATCCTTAAACAATTAATAATTGTTTAAATAAATGAGTTATTTCAACTCTCTCTATTTTATTAACTCCATCTTTATTTAATTACTATTAAATAGTAATTAATTAGTTATCTTTAGTTATTATTATTAATAATAACTAATTATATTCACTTATTATTCAATTATTAATTAAATAATAATCAAATTATAAATTTTAATTGTCTTTAATTATTATTTAGGAGGAAATAATAATTAACTAGGTTTATGTATTATTTAAGATAATCAAATAATAAATAATTAATTAGTGAGTAAGAATTATCTTTATTTAATAATAAACAATAACTAATTAGGTTTATTTATTACTTAATCGAATAATTAATAATAAATTTACAATTCTTAGTTATCCTTAATAATTTATTTATTATATATGAAAAGCATATTAAATGTTATAAGGCTATTATTTTATTACTTCTATTCATACTTAATTAAATATTTAGTACCTTTATTTATTATTATTAAGTAATAACAATAAATAATTACCTTACTAACTTTCATTCATTATTATTTGATAATATTTATTATCTTTATTTATTATTTATTGAAGAATAATAAATAATTTTCTTATTAACTATATTCATACTTAATTATTATTTAATATTAATTAAACAATAATTAAATATTTATTATCTTTATTTATTATTTATTGATAAAAATAAATAATAAACAATTACTTTATTAATTTCATTTATTATTATTTAACATTAATTAAATAATAATTAAATATTTGTTAACTTTATTTATTATGCATTGATAAAAATTTAGTATATTAACTCAATTAAATATCAACAATTAAACCAATAGTAGTCGTTTAATCATCATTAGGCAAAAGTGGTTTATCGGTCATTTATTCCCAATGAATCGCACAACCCATTTCAAAATTTGTCCAACTGTGGCATAATTCAGTCACTGAATCAAACCCTTACAATTATTTCCAACCCAACCAAAACAAAATAACACAATTCCATCCCAGATTTAACCCAACAACAATATCAGATTTTCCCAAATTAAAACCAAACGATATAATACTGTGTATATTAACCAACTCAATGTACCAACACAGTCAACAATACAAATCCTAATACAGAAGAAGAAATTTGCACAGAACCTAACATAAAGCTATCACAGCACAAACGGCAACACCAAGCCCAGTTCAAAAGAAGGAAATTTGTACACAACCCTACAGAGAACTACCATAGTTCAATATCAACTCAATTCCATACTACAGAACAACACAATGGGAATAATTAAAACTGCCCAACCAATTATCACAGTACAAGCAATACCCAGGAACAATTTAATTCAGTACAGAGAACCAAATCAATTCAATACCGGATTTTAAGCCCAAAAATTTTATTACAATGTCCGAACTTCACACCAGAGTAATCACAATAGTAACCATGTATAACCTAAATCAAACAACACTATTACAGTGACTTGAAAATCCTTGGTTATACCTTAATATCGTTTGATTAGCTATCTCCCTTCTTCTCCCAATTCGCCGCCGACTGGACAATAGATTTCTCGTTCTCTCAAATTCGTCTTACCAAATCGGCAGCTAGCTAAGATTTATGCCTCAATTTATAGCAAGACATTTACCCCAAACAGTTGGGTATTACCTTGATAGGTCAGTCAAGGACTGATGGTCGGAGGAGTAGCTACCGATTGACGTCTCCCATCAAGTCTCGTCCATCACAGCTGGCACCGGCCGAACTCTTGAGCCGTGTGCACCACCAGTCGCGTCGCCGGAAACCTGGGACCCTCGGTCCGTTTGCCAACCTCCCGGTCGCTCCTTCAAACCCTTGGTTAGCCTGCTTGTTACTTCAGTCCGTCGTCGGCGTACGCCTGGCGACCCACTTTCTCCCGTCGCTCGCTCTATGGCCTGAATGATTGAAACCTTGCAGCGTTTAGTTTTGTTCTGATTTGAGGGGCCTAGGGTTTGGTTTCCCCCTTTTTGCTCGGTTGCAATTGATTTGAGAGCATGGGTTTCGCTGGTTTGGCTAAGCCTACCCCCTATTCTCCCTTCTCGATGCTATCTGGTATCTGGTTCGAGGTTTCTAATGCCATGCTCGATTTACAACTGATTTGAGGGTGTGAGTTGTGGCTTGGTTGAATCCCCAAATTGGTATGCCAATTGGGTTTTCCCCAGCTTCTTAGCAACTGACCCAACCGATTGCCCCAATTTAATTGGGCCGATTGAATTAAATAGGAAAATGGCCCAATAGAGAAATAAAAGAATATTGGGCTCAAATTAAAATTTGGGTTTAATAATAGAAATGACCCAATTAAATTAACCACATTGCAATTCTAAATCAAATAACTACACCAATTAATTATTTATTTAAAATATCTATTTTAATCGCAATTCCCTATTCGAATTATTTACTCCAAAAATGATAAAATTATTTATTCAATTCCTTCCCAAATTTTCTTACCAATCAATTGTTAGGGATTAAGTCATTAATTTATTTAAACTATTAATGAGCCTCTTTAATGCAAAGAAAATTAGTGGACCACATATTTATATAATTAAATAATAATAATACCTACACGGATCCAATTAAATTTGTAAAATTAAATAAAACGAATTTTATTTATCAAAATAAATTTGATACAACGTTTGAAAATTCCTGGACATTACAGCTAACCAATTAAACAAGCATACATTAACTTTCCTGTACCACAGAAATCTCAAATAGCATATGTAATGTCTCCAATTAGGATGAACATTATAAGTTTACAAAACAAAATTCCCAAATTCTGTAACTCCTACCAAATGTCCAAGTATAATATTCAATAACCAATTTCTGTCAAGCTAATAAAACTAACAATCTGAATATCATATTTATCAATACCCAAAAATTATAAGACTCTTACAGCAATAATCTTAAATTAACAAAAATCCCACCATTACCGAAAAGCAATGTTTTGATCGGAAATTCCCAAATTGTAGAAAACATTTGAGGTTAAAACTCTAAACACCAAAACTTACGATTTCTTAATCCAATTTACACAGCCCTATTTGTATTCTCAATTACCGAATGGACTTTTAATAACCATACCAATTCAAGCCCTAACTCAGAAATTAACAAACATTCAAATCTTAACTAACAATTTCGAACATACCTGAAGCAAATTTTCGGTTCCATTGTTCAGCAATTTCAAGTCCTTTCTTCTTCTTCTTCCCACACGAACCAACAATCTTCAGCCCCTTCCCACACGAAACAGCCGAATCCCAAACTCAGGGGTTTCCAACCAAAGCTCCCTCTTCTTTCCTTTGTGTAAACTGCCTTCTCTTTCGGTAGAAGCAAAAATTTATTCATTATTCCTCCCAATCTCGCCAGCCCCTGCTTAAATCTCTCATGAATCACCAGCCCCCAACCCAGCCTTGGCCACCTCTTGCTTCAATCGGGTATGAGGGAAAATTAGACTTAAGGCTGCGTTTGGCTAGGTGGTGTTTCTTATTTTCTTTTATTTTAAATCCCTCATGAGTATTATTGAATATAATTACCCATTAAGTGAGGAATTTAAAACCCCCTTTATGTAATTCAGTACTCCAAATACCAATTAAGGGATTATATTACTTATCTCTAAGGTACACTATTAAAATAATTTATGCTACTAAATTATTTTAATAATCTATAAGATAATGAATAATCCTCTAAAACTAAATACATATAACCCCATTAAATAATATAGGCAATATTATAATTAACTTAAGGTTCTAGAATTAAAATAATTTAAACCCCTTTAAATTATTTTAATAACCTGTAAGATAATAAAAAAAATATCGCCCCAATTATTTTAGGATTCCATCCCACAAAATCTTAACTTACAATCATATATAAAATATACATATGTCACAACAGCAAACGAAAGGAAAAAAAAAATTTATACCCAAAATTCATATATGAAATCAGGCTAGAATAATTATACCTGTGTCTTTAAAAACTTCAGGGTTTTACAATCTTTCCCCCTTATAAAGATTCCGTCCTCGGAATCGCTAAAAACATATTACTCGAAGAGGTGAGGATAATTTTGTCGCATTTTATCCTCCAACTCCCAGGTTGCCTCTTCTACATTGTGGTTTTTCCATAAAACCTTTACCGAAGGTATTGTCTTATTGCGCAAAACTTGATCTTTTCTATCCAATATTTGAATAGGAACCTCTTCATAGGTCAAATCTTTTTCAAACTGAATCGGTTCGAAATCTATCACATGTTTATAGTCCGGTTTATACGCTCGTAAAACTGACACGTGAAAAACATTATGTACATGTTCCAAATCCGGAGGTAAGGCGATTTCATATGCTACCTCACCCACTTTTCTTAAAACCTCGAAGGGTCCAATGAAACGAGGACTTAGTTTTCCCTTTTTACCAAATCTAACTTTTCCTTTCCAAGGAGACACTTTCAGGAAAACATGTGACCCCACTTCAAAATCTCTCTTCTGCCTGTGTTGATCAGCATACTTTTTCTGACGATCCTGGGCAGTTACTAACCGTATCTTTATAATTTTAATTATATCTGCCGTTTGTTGTACCAATTCAGGTCCTAGCATTTGACGTTCACCGACCTCATCCCAACACAGTGGTGATCTGCATTTTCTACCATACAATGCTTCGTAAGGCGACATGCCTATACTCGCGTGATAACTATTGTTATATGTAAATTCCACCAAAGGTAAATGTTCGTCCCAGCTTCCTTTAAAGTCCAAGACACAGGCTCGTAGCATATCTTCTAGAGTCTGTATAGTTCTTTCACTCTGTCCGTCAGTCTGAGGATGATAAGCTGTACTTAACCTCAGTTGCGTTCCTAAATTTTCTTGAAGACTTTTCCAGAAGTTTGACGAAAACCTCGGATCTCTATCCGACACAATCGAAATTGGAACCCCATGACGAGAAATGATTTCTTTAATATACAGGATTGCCAATTTATCCAGAGAATATCTAACTTTAATCGGCAAAAAGTGTGCCGATTTGGTTAATCGATCAACTATTACCTATATAACATCAAATCCCTGCTGAGTTCTTGGAAATCCTACCACAAAATCCATTGTGATATGCTCCCATTTCCATTCTGGAATTTCAAGTGGTTGAAGCAATCCACTTGGTCTTTGGTGTTCCGCTTTAATTCTCTGGCAAGTCAAACACTTACTGATATATTCTGCAACTTCTCTTTTCATACACGGCCACCAAAAATGTTGTTTTAAGTCTTGATACATTTTAGTACTTCCTGGATGTACTGTGTATCTTGAACAATGTGCTTCTTGCATAATTTCTTCTTTTAATTGCGGTTCAATCGGAACCCAAATTCGTCCTTCAAAACGGATTATATTATCATTGTCTATTCTATACTTGTCCTCTCTTCCCCTTGAAATTTTCTCCCTTAACTTTGCACATTCTTCATCTTTGTCTTGAGCTTTTGCTATTCTATCCAATAGAGTTGGATTAGTCTCTATTGAATACAACTGCTCCCATGTTTCGGAAGAAGTAGAAACTTCCAGTTCCATTCTTTCCATGGCTGTGACTAACTCTTCCTGAGCTGTTATCATCTTCAGTTTTTCACGGCCTTTACGACTCAAGGCATCGGCTACCACGTTTGCTTTTCCTGGATGATAAAGGATGTCACAGTCATAATCCTTAATTAGTTCCAGCCATCTTCTTTGTCTCATGTTCAACTCTTTTTGAGTGAAAATATATTTCAGACTTTTATGATCTGTATATATTTCACATTTTTCTCCATAGAGATAATGTCTCCATATTTTTAAAGCAAACACCACCGCTACTAATTCGAGATCATGTGTAGGATATCCCGTTTCATAATCTTTCAACTTCCGTGATGCATATGCGATAACCTTCCCATGTTGCATCAACACACATCCCAACCCCTTATGAGATGCATCACTGTAGACTACAAAATTTCCAGTATCATCTGGTAGAGATAACACCGGTGCATTGCTTAATCTTCTTTTGAGTTCCTGAAAACTAGCCTCACACTTCTCAGACCAAATAAATTTTTCAGTCTTTCTTGTTAAATTGGTTAACGGAATTGCTATCTTAGAAAAATCTTGAATGAATCTTTGATAATAACCCGCTAATCCAAGAAAACTACGCACTTCTGTTGGTGTTTTTGGCTGTTCCCAGTTCATAACTGCTTCCACTTTGGTTGGGTCTACTGATATTCCTTCCTTATCAATCACATGACCCAAAAATTGAACTCTTTCTAACCAAAATTCACACTTACTGAATTTTGCATACAGTTGTGCTTTTCGTAGTGTTTCTAACACTATTCTTAAATGATCCGCATGCTCCTCTTGAGTTTTGGAATAAATAAGAATATCATCAATAAATACTACCACAAACTTATCCAGATATGGTTTGAATACCCGGTTCATCATATCCATAAATGCTGCTGGCGCATTTGTCAAGCCAAATGACATTACCAGGAATTCATAGTGACCATATCGGGTTCGGAATGCTGTCTTGGGAACATCCTCGTCCCTCACTTTCAGTTGATGATATCCTGTCCTCAAATCTATCTTGGAGAAATATCTTGCTCCCTTCAATTGATCAAAAAGATCATCAATTCTGGGTAGAGGATATTTATTCTTTATGGTTACTTTATTCAATTCTCTGTAATCAATACAGAGTCTTAATGAACCATCCTTCTTTTTGACAAAAAGTACTGGAGCTCCCCATGGAGATGTACTTGGTCTAATATACTTCTTATCCAGAAGTTCCTGTAGTTGAATCATCAACTCTTTCATTTCCATTGGAGCCATTCTATACGGTGCCTTTGAGATTGGTGCTGTGCCAGGGGGTACCAACTCAATTACAAATTCCATTTCCCGATCTGGGGGCAGACCTGGTAGTTCCTCTGGAAAAAACATCAGTAAATTCATTTACCACTGCAATCTGTTCCTTTTGTGTCTTTTTCTGCTGAGTATCTATCACGTATGCTAGATATCCCAAACATCCCTTTTTCAAAGACTTCCTTGCTTGCATAGTTGTTAAACAACGGGATTGTCTTGGTGATTTATTACCATAAAACACCACCTTAGGTTGCTTTATCGGTTTAATACTCACCAATTTCTTTTGACAATCAATCATCGCCCCATGTTTATATAACCAGTCCATTCCCAGGATAATATCAAACTCTCCCAACTGAATTGGAATTAAGTCTACCATTAACTCACATCCTCCTATCTTAACACAACAATTTTTGTAGACATGCTCTACATGAACGATTTCTTTATTTGCTATTTCAATGTTTAGAGGCACATCTAAATTTGATAAAGGCACATCTAAACATTTAGCAAAATCAGAAGATGCAAAAGAACAGGATGCTCCAGAGTCAAACAACACATAAGCATTTATATTGTTGATTGAAACAATACCTGAAACCACCTCCTTTGATGTCATTGCATCTTTAGCCGTCATGTTGAAAGTTCTAGCAGTTGGCTTATTTGGAGTGGTTGTACCTGTTGCAGGTGCCTTGTTGTTGTTATTACTCTTAATGTTACTTCCTCCCTCTGATCTTTTCTTGGGACAATTCCTGGCAAAATGGTTTTCTGATCCACAGATAAAACATCCTGAATTTTTCTTTGTACTTGTACAATTTGGAGAGATGTGGTCCTCCTGTCCACATTTATAGCAGACTGTTTTTCCTTTCATACATTTTCCAGAATGATGTTTACCACAAGTCTTGCAGGCTTCTGTTTTTGATTTCATCTGATTTTTGTGAAACTTACCCGCGTTTCCAAAGTCATTCCATTTTCTCTTCTTTGATCCCCCGCTTGTTCCTTTGGTTTTAACCGAACCATCAATCTTTCCCTTGTTCTTCTTATTCTTGTTGTAACCCATGACATCGTTTCCACTTTCAGCTATGATCGCCTTTTCAAGGATGGCACTGAATGATCCAATCTGCAGTACTGGCAGTTTATTATAGATCCAGGGCCTTAAACCCAACTCAAAGCGTCTAGCCTTTCTTGCTTCGGTGTCCACCTGATGTGGAGCAAATCGAGCTAACTCGTTAAACTTTGCCGCATATTCTGACACCGACATATCATCTTGTTTCAGTTCTAGGAAACGAACTTCCATTAAACTTTGCATTCCTAGAGGAAAGTAATTTTCAAGGAAAATTTCTTTAAATTTTTCCCACGGTATTACCCCAGCACCTGCTCGGGCTTTGTTTGCTTCCCACAAAAAATTGGCTTCGCCTTTTAGCATATATGCCGCAAACGCAGTTTTCTGATCTTCACTTACCCTTGCTACCTCATAAGCTTTCTCTATCTCCTGAATCCAAGACTGAGCTTCAATTGGTTCTTTAGCCCCTCTGAACTCTGGAGGTCCCGTACTTTTAAAATCTTTAAAACTAGCCATATGTGTCACTGGTGGTGGTACATTAGCTTGGGGTGGTTGATTTCTATTTTGAAAAGCCCCCATCATATATTCCATAAAATGATGCATCGGATTTTCTTGATTTTCATTTCTATCACCATTCATATCATTACTGGACTCCTCGTCCCGATATCTATTATGAGGCGGTCTACCATGACCCCTACCTCTACCTCTAGGCAGCATTCTCTGTTTAATCACAATTTAATTA
Organism: Aralia elata; assembly: GCA_034770075.1. NCBI lineage: Eukaryota > Viridiplantae > Streptophyta > Magnoliopsida > Apiales > Araliaceae > Aralia > Aralia elata. Next base: position 666,415 of record JAVJAP010000022.1, on the reverse strand, counting down.
TTACCTTATTCTTATAACTTTAAAACAGTAGAACAAATAAGAAAACAACAATAAGTATACACCACCAACATAGATAATACCAGTTATATATATTAAACATGTTTATATACAACCTGCAACTTTATATCCGCTATATCTTAGCTGATACTAGTCATACATATGATGTTACCCAACTCTTACAAAAAGAGTGCTATACACAAAAACTGTACTCTGCAGTAGGAATCTAACTCCTTACCGCTCCCAAAAGTGGATAACATCATACCAGTACTAACACAACCTATATACAATCATCTCAAACCTGGAAACTATATACAACATACTCTCAGGCCTAGCCAACTCAAAGCTAACCCTGACCCACCGACAGGGAATCAATCCTCTCTATCTCAGAGATGGCAATAATTCTAGCTCGAGAGATGGAATAGGGAAGCTGTCCTGCCTCCTGCGGATAATTCCAGACTGTCGTCTGGACACGCTGAATGGAGGTAGAGTATGCCCTCGACATCAAATCCATCCTTCTAGTGTACTCTCTCAGCTTCGCTTTCAGAAACTGCATATACAGGTCGGAGGCTTCCTGACGCTGAATCCCCGCAGTCCTAATATTATTAAGTCCGTGGTAATCAACCTGAAGCTCCTCTAGCTGCCCCTCCAAATTATGAATCCTAGCCTCTGCTGTTTGCAGACTAGTAGTCAACTGAGTATTCTGGTCGGTTATATACTGAATCACATGCTCCATCTGTGCTAAGGTATCCTGCACCCCATGCTGCTGCTGAGTAGCATCCTCCTGAACATTGATCTCTGGATTTATTATTTCAATAGGATCCTCCTCTTCATCAGTATCAGAGTCAATAATCAGGATTTCCGCATTAATGGGTATAGGAGCATTATGTTCCTCCCTCTCCACTGGTTGTCCTATGACTCCTGCCATCTACACACAACCAACAAAACTCAATTAATACCTTATAGATAACCTGGTCATAATATAAGACAGTTAACTAATACAATTAACAGTTAACAGACATGTATTAATTATCTTATATTAAAACCTATGATGAACCTCCATATTTCATCACCAAGTCGACTCTACATGAGTCTAGTCTTAACAGCGGTCTTACTAGCCTAAAGTTATAACCCAAGGTTCCCTCCTAAGGTTTCTAACTTAAAGCTCTGATACCAACCTGTGACTCATATCTGTAACTGGATAGCACCTCACAAGCGTACCTATCAGTTTGCCACCGACACCTTCGGCGTCCCCTACGGAGAGTCTGGCTTCGGTGCATCCCCATTTGGGAGTCACCAGCAAGAGGCTCGGGGCTCTTTGCACCATTGTGCTTATAGCTCTGATACCAACCTGTGACGCCCCCAAATTCAGGTACTTGCAACCCTTATTTAGTGCGCACGATATCCAAAGCATAACTAAAAGTAAATACCAAACTTATATAAAATTATTACATCAGAGTCTCAAATCCCAAGGTACATAACCTTAACTACCTAACATGATAATTAAATATATACAAACATTTAACTATCTATTACAGGAAGCAATAAACTTTAATCTGCGGCTTTTCCTTTGCCTTTGTTTCCTGCTAACCCTGTAGTATACTCCGGGTGCTCTGAAAACATTTATAGACAAAGCAAGAATGAGCATAAAAGTGCTCAGCAAGTAATATATGACTATAAAGTATGAAAGAATAAATGTTTTCAATGGAGTGTACTTCAATAGTAGAATGAGCTGTTAAGTAATATGAACTGAAACCAACTCATGATAACCATTATCATTAAAGAATACGCTGAGTAGTTATATAAACTATGAACAATAGTTTCAATTTTATTGAAAAGGTTCCAAGCAAAGTTTCTTTTGCGAACCGTCTGAACTTATGGGCATGGTGGGTGATCAGCCCGATATGCCCTGCGTTGATCAACACTGCTGTTTGTGAACACCCATTAGGTTCACCCCTCACACTCATAGAGTGTTACAAGTCTGTACCGCCCTTGGAGCGGATTTCAAAATATTCCCATGTCAGGGATTGTTCATACTCAGACTAGAATTCAATCCCATAATCAACATAGTTGGATATCAATAATATTTCAATACTTTGGAAATAAAAGAATAGAAATATTATAAGTTTAGTCTAGCCCAAACAATTGGCTTAGACCCTCTGTAAACTGTTCATGCATATCAGATATCGTTATAATATGCAAAGTAAAAGTCTCACCAACCTTGTGAAGCTGATTGGAATAAAAAGGATTTAATTCCTTTTTATCACCTTATGTATGAAAACATAATTTACCTTAATATAATCAAGTCAACTTACTTGATTAGCTTAGAAAGAATTGGTGTTTCGATACTTGCCTGTTGTTCAAGAAATGACAAAACTTTGCTATTCTGACCCTGTAGATCCTACACATATATTTTTATATATGAAGAAGGTCAACTATATGTTCTAGCGATCAAAATATAAGAGTTAATATCACATAATTATATCTCGGATATATATTAACACATTTTTCAAATACCTCATCCATATTATGGCTCAACCTTTTATTGACTAATTTTGGGTTCGATTAAGATAAGAGTACCTTATTTCTCTAGAACATTTTAAGGAAAGTAGGTTGTCTATTTAGAAATTCTAAATATTAGAACTTTTGAGGTTTATAAGCCTAACGCTTGAAAACTAATTGATTAGTTTTCATTCGTGTTATTTTTGAAAATTCTTACAACCTCTTCAAAAACACTTATTCTAATAATCACGATAGTTATTTACCGCTTTAATAACTTTGACACTATTTTAGTTCATGAATGTCCCACAATATTAAATTATAATCCATTTGTAATATAAATATATGGGTATTTCATCCTTTTATATCTAATCTAGCTATTCAAAGTGAACTCATAACTCATTTTGTGTATTGGGTATAGTTATAGGTAAAATAGGGAAACTATAGTTACCAAATCATTTTAGAGATTCATTCTTATAGGTTAATGTGTTAGAAACCAACACGCTTCAACACATTGCCAAAACAGCCCCCTAGACACACTACACCCATGCTTTCAATTCAATTATATAGAATTGTAAATTTATTATAGATTTTATATACTTGTTTATTTTGAAAGTTTTTAACCCAAACTTTATAGTTAAATTCTCAAACTGCGACATGAAGCTAAAATAATTTACCTAAAATGGTTATAGCAGCGCTTTGCTGCTGCCTACTATTGTTATTGGGCAGCAGCCCTTCCCTTGTTCCTTACCTTGCAAAATTTCACTTCCTAGTTTACTAGTTCAATCACCACAAATTTTTGGTATGTTATAGGTGATGTAACTACGTATTAAAATATTATAACAGATGTAATAAGTGAACAGACTACGCGATTAACTTGTTCACTACAATCACCAAGCTAGCCTTGCAGTGACTGTTGCTGTTGGTTCGCTGCACGCTGTGTGCGATGGCTGCTAGGCACACATAATGTTGCACACTGCTGCTACGTTGCTGCTAGGGAGGTGCCCGCTATGGCCTGTTGTGGCGATGGGGCTGCTACTGGCCTCTATGTGTTGCTGCTAGCACCTACTCGCTGCTGTTGTGTCGCACGCTGCTGCACATTGCTGTGCACGCAGCTGCTGCACACACAGCAGCCCCCCTTGCCACGTAGCTAACTTACAATTTATAACTTCTAATACGTACGTCCGATAAAAATCAAATTCGATTATATTATAGTCACTATAGTAGATTATTTCTTTTTTAAAATACTAGTCACCAATTACGGGTCCGATATTCAGCCCGAATAGCACGTCAAAAACAGGCGCGCGCACTAATTATTAAATTTTCATTTTTCGTTTAAAACACGTTTCGTCACGGTTTAATTCTACGAGACTATTAGATTAGTTCTAGTTAGGATATACGAACTTAACTTGGATCTTGGCTTCGCAAAATTTTGGGTTTTAAGCCAAAATGGCTCTTTTAGGATATTATACGAATATATCGCGCGTGGTATTGTTATGGACTGATTTTTAAGGGTTTGGTTTACGCTTTAATTCCATCTCCGCCACCCTTATTGCTCCGCACAACAACTACTATTCTCCATGGTTCTACCTCAGTCCATAACAATCAATTTACATCACAAAATATACAAGGAATTCCTTTATACAATATCAAATCACAAAGCCAAATATAATAGAGCATGCTTTGACTGATACACTATCCAAATTTTCATCATATCAACTGATTTATACTACAATTCACATATATAAGTTAGTTAATTAACTAAATAACCAATATACTAATTTACTAATTTGAATATCGTTAACTTTCAAGACATCCATTATCTAAAATTTCAATTTTCATAGTTGATCAGTGGATATAACATTAATTCCTAGTTGATTTCACAGTTAACTCCATCCAAGTAGCTAATCCACTAATACACATAACCAATCCTTTATGCAAGTCAGCTTTTCATAGTTTGAAACAAAGTTTCTTTCATATTCCCAATATATGAACTTACACAATATGGCATGTTTTAACAGTTAACTCTATTCTAGCATGCTTACTATCATCCTTTATTATTTAAACAAACAGAGGTCAGCCACATAATATCAAATATTGTTCTAATTGCAAAATTTCTAAACTTTAACACAAAATCACATGTTGGAGAACATCTCCCTTTTTATGCCAAAATGGAAGAACACCTATACATGTCCATAAATTGAATTATCATTGCTAACCAATTAAACAAGCATACATTAACTTTCCTGTACCACAGAAATCTCAAATAGCATATCTAATGTCTCCAATTAGGATGAACATTATAAGTTTACAAAACAAAATTCCCAAATTCTGTAACTCCTACCAAATGTCCAAGTATAATATTCAATAACCAATTTCTGTCAAGCTAATAAAACTAACAATCTGAATATCATATTTATCAATACCCAGAAATTATAAGACTCTTACAGCAATAATCTTAAATTAACAAAAATCCCACCATTACCGAAAGGCAATGTTTTGATCGGAAATTCCCAAATTATAGAAAACATTTGAGGTTAAAACTCTAAACACCAAAACTTACGATTTCTTAATCCAATTTACACAGCCCTATTTGTATTCTCAATTACCGAATGGACTTTTAATAACCATACCAATTCAAGCCCTAACTCAGAAATTAACAAACATTCAAATCTTAACTAACAATTTCGAACATACCTGAAGCAAATTTTCGGTTCTATTATTCAGCAATTTCAAGTCCTTTCTTCTTCTTCTTCCCACACGAACCAACAATCTTTAGCCCCTTCCCACACGAAACAGCCGAGTCCCGAACTCAGGGGTTTCCAACCAAAGCTCCCTCTTCTTTCCTTTGTGTAAACTGCCTTCTCTTTCGATAGAAGCAAAAATTTATTCATTATTCCTCCCAATCTCGCCAGCTCCTGCTTAAATCTCTCATGAATCACCAGCCCCCAACCCAGCCTTGGCCACCTCTTGCTTCAATCGGGTATGAGGGAAAATTAGACTTAAGGCTGCGTTTGGCTAGGTGGTGTTTCTTCTTTTCTTTTATTTTAAATCCCTCATGAGTATTATTGAATATAATTACCCATTAAGTGAGGAATTTAAAACCCCCTTTATGTAATTCAGTACTCCAAATACCAATTAAGGGATTATATTACTTATCTCTAAGGTACACTATTAAAATAATTTATGCTACTAAATTATTTTAATAATCTATAAGATAATGAATAATCCTCTAAAACTAAATACATATAACCCCATTAAATAATATAGGCAATATTATAATTAACTTAAGGTTCTAGAATTAAAATAATTTAAACCCCTTTAAATTATTTTAATAACTTGTAAGATAATAAAAAAAAATATCGCCCCAATTATTTTAGGATTCCATCCCACAAAATCTTAACTTACAATCATATATAAAATATACATATGTCACAACAGCAAACGAAAGAAAAAAAAAATTTATACCCAAAATTCATATATGAAATCAGGCTAGAATAATTATACCTGTGTCTTTAAAAACTTCAGGGTTTTACATCTCTCACTTCCGAAGCTACCAAATTAAGAGAGAGAGAGAGAGAGAGAGAGATAAGGGAGAAGAGAGGGACGACAACCCTAGGAAGGGAGAGAAGAGAGAAACAGGTAGTCATGGAAGGAGAAAAAGAAGAAGAGAGAATCAAGAGGAAGAAAACCCTAAAAGGTATAAAACCATAACTCTAAGTTATGTAATTTTTATTTTAATTACTTTCAATCAAAATTTGGATCTTTAATTTTAAACTTAAGAACTCTTGATCTATATGTTAATAAATATATTTTGCATAGATCTTACAAGTTTGAGTGTTGATTGGTTGAAAAGAAAAGAAAAGAAAACTTATTCGTTTTAAAAAGGATTAGAAAATCCTAGTTTTCTCTCACTTTATATAGTTACCATTTGATATTCACTCTTTTTGCGATCCGTCAAAGAGGAGAGTTAGATATGTAAGTTGAGTTTTCAACCCAAGTGGTAGAACTCAAAAATAATGAGTATAAAATTCGTAGGGACTGTTTTTACCAAAACAGTCCAGGTTTTTTTAAACAAGGGGAAAGGGGCTGCTACAGGACAGTCCCATCCAGGAGTATTTTCATCAAATATTTGTGCTCTAAAAATTCTAGAAAACTTTGGAGTGATAATAGGAGGAGTTATGTGAGTCATGTAAAAATTTGAGAATTTTTGGTCAAGTAGAATAAAAGTTATGGCTGTTATGGCGAAGGACCTCAAATCGAAAAACGGGACCAAAACTCGCTAACCCCTAGCTTACGTGCACTGTTTTGACCCCTTAGAAAGTGCAATAAATTCAGGTCTTTTTACCACTGAAACTATAGGAAGTTATGTACCTCCTGTCCAAAAATTGCCGCATTCTGACTTGTAATGAAGAATCTACGGCTAAAATAAAAACGTAGAGTTTTTCGACGAAAACGGCTAAAATTGGAGTTCTATAAATCCGATGACCACGAAATTTTAACTGGGAGTATTTGTTAATATGTATAAGATTTTGTCAAAAATTTGGAGTCATCGGAGCTGTGCAAGATAGTGATCATTTTTCTTAGTTTTTAAAGTTAAAACGGACGTTTGAAAAATGTTAAAGAAAATTGAAAATTTTCATAAAGAAAGTATTTTTGAGTATGGAATATTGTACATATATGTGGCAAGACTTGAAGAAAATAAAAATCAATTATTAAAAGAGGATAAGTCATTTTAAGAATGCAACTTCCAATCCGGTTTGCTGTATTCATATTTGGTTTAATGTTTTAGCATTCGGGTTGCTGGATTATGATATTCGGCTTGCTGAATTATTGAATTCAGCTTGCTGAATTGGTGAATATGGTTTGCTGAATTAGTGAATCCAGCTTGCTAGATTGTAGAATAGTTTGAATCTAGGTTACTGGATTGGATGTTAGTTTAAATCCAGGTTGCTGGATTGGTATGTTTGGATAATTCAACTTGCTGGATTAGGTATTCAGGCTTAATAGATTATAAAGAAAACTTATAAAATGAACGACTTAGTGTTAAGTCATATGGTTTATGATAAAGTAGTGGTACAGTCGTACTCTTTAATAGTTGATGTATAGTGGCCGGGCTAAACGATTCCTTCAGAGAGCGGAGGTATATACGAACTAGCAACCGATCTAACTCATTGTGAAAATGATATAGACGAGACAAAAACTAGTTTGTTGGTTGTTTGTGGGAAACCACTCGGCATACTATATACTATTAAAGACTCGATGTGTGCTAGTTTTAGAATTATGAATGCGTATGGTGCTAAGCTGTTATCTAATATTTGATTATGTGGTTAAATGTTAGATAATTTACTGATAAAGAAGTGATATTATAAGGTGATATATGTGATGCTAATTGAAAGGTCAATCTTATAACTGATAGGTCTTTCATAAGAGATTAAGTTAAATTAAGTAGCAGTAATTGACGGTACAGACAAGTTCTCTATCCTTACTCAAGTTTATATTGAGCAAATTCCTCTTAACTCAAACTTGAGCTGTTATGTTTCAAGCATGCTAGTGGTTTAATTTTTTATAATTATTCCACCTCCTTAAATTATTGATTCGCACATAGTGCATGTTGCATATGTCCATCAGGTATGAAAGGCTGATCACCTTCATTACCCTAAGGTTCAGTTAAATTGTTCACGATCATTTTTAACATCCAAAATTATTGATTCAGTTATTCAATTATTAAGATTATGAATCATGCTCTTTCACCATTATTATATTGTTAAAAATTTAAAAGTTTATTCTTTCTTTCAATCATGATATATCTTTCTTGTATTTAAACTTGATGGGCAAAATAGTTGCTCACCCTTGCTATATCATGATAACAAATTTCAGATTAATATGAATGTTCGAGGAATGACAGAGACAGAAGCAAAGGACAAGATTATAGTGTTATGCATGATAACTAAATTAGTTATTTGATGTAAGTTAATTGTGTAAACCTTTTATGAATCTAAAGGTAAATATGTATTAAAATGAAGGTTATAGACCTTGGAATATGTAGCGAGTTTATTGTATAAACAATTTATGTTTATATCTTCCGTAGTAGTTGTAAATATGATGTATCGTGACGCACCAAGTCCGAGGTTCAAGGGACCCGGGTTTGGGGGCGCTACATTTGGTATCAGAGTTGTAGGTTATAAATCTTAGGTAGGGGTACCTTAGGCTATAACCGTAGGGAAGAGGATAAGGAATAAACTGAAATAGAGTTTAAGTGCTAAAAGATGAATTTTTGGAAATTCATTATTAAGTAAAGGAAAAGATAAATAAGATTCAAAGAAGAATCTTGAAAAGTTATAAAGATAAGAATCCGGAGTTACCTGACTCCAGTAGTAATGATGAATAGACAAAGTCTATAAGACTAAAAGCATAAAGGAAATCATAATATAATATGATTAAAAGGAAAGTTAAGAAGATCGTAAAACAAAATGATCATGAGATAGAAAAGAATCGTAATATAATACGATTATAAGAAAAGGTTACAACGTGATCTGATTAAGACATGGAATGATAAATGATCAATCGAATGATTGAAAACTTCATAGCAGAATTGCTGTGCGAAAGTTGTACTATAAAATTATACTATGTAAACTCATGAAAGAGTGATTAATGTTGATATACGAATTAAATGAAATTCATATTGAGTAAAAGGAAAGTTATAATTATGTGGGATTTCAATGGAGGACTCATGTTAGTGGCTGAGTTGTACAATTCCTTGTATGGGCGGGGAATTTGTGCTTGGTTTGACAACCACTTAGCTTCCTATATTGATAATCATTGAAATATTGGTGTCGCGCTATCGATATATGTATGACGAGAAGGTGATTCTTTTCTCATATATATATATATTTGATAGTTAGAGAATATTAAGATTATGTGCAAGTTCTTTAAACTCATACGTATGGTAAGTTCATGACTCATAATCGTATGGTAGAACCCCTCAGCGAATGGACGATTTTGGTCTGACTAGGATAAGTTCCTAAACCCATATAATTGTGGTAAGTTCCTAAACTCATAACATGTGGTATGTTTGATGAACTATACTGGAGTATAGAAAGGTTGTGGATGAAGAATTGAGGATTTTTAGTATAGTAAGTTTTAACGATGATAGAAATAGATAGAATTATTAAGTAATGGATCATTGGAGAATTTTCGTCATGAATTTTAGCTACTAAAACTTATTCACCTGTTTAACTTTCGCCAAACGATAATCATCACTTGTAGCAATAAATCCAGGCTAAACTTGCAATAATATCCGCTATTTACACATTTACAGGCTGAAATCAATTATTCACAAAAACTATTAAAAATGCACTAAAATACTACTAAAAACTCCTGAGAAAAATAAAATACTCAAGTCAAACATACCCAATTAATAGATATAAAATCTACTCATTAAATATCCACAAACTTAAATATTTGCTTGTCCTCAAGCAAAACTCAAAACAATAAATAAATCCTAAAAATTAAGAACATGCATCCTACTCTTCAGATAATCATGAATCTATTCATAGCCTCCAAGATCATATAATTACTTATAACAGTTAAATCTGTGTAAACTTATCAACCACTCAGTCGCCAATTCACAATAGCTACAATCCCATAGTGTGTGTGTAATCTCCACCAAATCACTCAGACCTTAAAATGACTATATCACGAACACATGGTATAAAGAAGTCATCGACCGACAGGACATATCACAATAGTAACTCAGCTAGGATATTCATCGTTCAAATCAAGAGAATTCAGTTCAATCTAATTTTCTGCTATTCCTCCTAGAGTATTGTCATTCTTTTTTTTTTCTATTTTTTAAGGTGAGTGCGTTTTACGCTCCTTCTCACATGCATGTCGAGTGCGTTTTACGCTCCATCTCGTCTTAATTATTATCAAGGAGTACACTTTTTAAGCTCACTTCATTCCACCATAATTCTTACGCTAGGGAGCATATCATCTTTTTCTTTCTTTACATTTGAACCATACTTTTTCTCCAAACTTAAACAATTCACTACCCCTGCTTCAATTAAAGCTGTAACATAATCCTAACTCGTGACAATATCTCCTACCAAAGTTTCGAACTATAGTCTCCTTAAGATTCGATCAATTTCAGTGGAATCTAAGTGCTCAAATAGGGATCATAACTACGCAAAATCGACTTCTAAAATGATATAAAAGTTTAGCACAAGATTCAAAAGTTTTCTAATCTGCTAATCACCTTTAATCATCTCTTATCACCGGCTATTCTAAAGATTCACTACTACTACTACTACTACTTATTATTATTATTATTATTATTATTATTATTGTACAATGCAAATAAATATGCAAAAATTAACAACTAAATATCCTAAAAACAACTGCAATAATTAAATCCTAAAATTACCCATGCAAATAATTAAATAAGTCTTAAACCAATAAATCCAACAAATTAAAACGTAAAGTATCATCAAACCATTCCCCCAAACTTAAATATTACATTGCCCTCAATGTAATACTAGAAACTTTTCTGGAAATCAAGCATCACGAGCAGCATCGCCAGCATCATCAGTAAGACTATCAGACTCCTCCTCCGTCTCAAATGCAATATCATGAAACACTAGGGATGGAGGGAAACAAATGGAATCTGGATTGTTGATATTGAACCGAGTCGCAAACATGTTTATGATGCGTTCGTGTAGTTCATATAGTTGTTAACTCGGTCTGCAATTTGATCCACTCGGCGTGTTTGCTGACAGTTTAGACTCAACAAATTGTCCTGGCCTCGTTCTAAGCTCGACTGGGTCCTCCTTATAGCCCGAACTTCAGCAAGAATCAGGTCCAAAGTAGCATCAGACGAAGCACCACGTCCTACTCGCCTAGCTCCATGAGATGAACTCGCCTCTTACGATGGACCTGCCCCTTCTATCTGACCAACGGTAGCAGCAACATCAATAGGTTCATTATATCCAACTCCGCTCATATTTGGATAGCTGCCTACGGGCTCCTTGAATTTGCTGATGGTGTTGCTGTCTAACACTGACTTTGGTTGCTCAAATATTTCATCTGCCTGCCAAACAACTCCGGCGTTCTTACACAACCCACATATGAGAGATGGGTGTGGAAATTCACCAGATGTACCACTTTGTAATGCATGACAGATGGAGCTATAGATTGTTAGGTTTGTATATAGCGCGAACATGCAATCAAATTACATAAATAGTGCGGAAGTGCAATAAAACGGATTTTAAAATTTTTCATACAAACCATCACCATGATCATCCATGTGCTCAATTATCAATTAAACGAAAGAGATAATGTGACACCCCCAAATCCAGGTACTTAATTCCCACTGATTTGGTGTTCACTATCTCATTCATTCACATCTAACTACCCATAATAAAGAACAATTTAATAAACTTAAAGAAACATCTACCCAAAATGGGCTACATCTCCAAACTATTAAACATTCAAATCCCAGGTTATCTTAACCTTAATACATCAAATGCGGAATAAACATAATTTAAATAAGTCTTATAACAATCAATCATCAAATAAATAACAGGACTTTAGCTATTTATGCATCTTGCCCTTGCCTTTACTCGTGGATGGCTCGTCCGACTTCTCAGCCTTAGCTGCAATGATTAGTGCAAGAGTGAGCAAACAATTGCTCACAAGTATGATAACAATAATATTTAAACGAAATGATTTCAACTGAGGAATAATAGTTTTATGATTCTCAACCAATAAATGATTAAAGTCTAAAAGCTCGTTAGAATGCTCGATTCAAGGAAAGATAGATTTCAAGATTTAGAAATAATATCTGAGGGTCACAAGACCTCGAACTATGTCCTAGGTTGACAAGTATTTCTACTGTAACCTTTAACAGTCATATAGACTATGGACCAACATCTCATACTCAGGGGGATCAGCCCTTTGTACAATGTATTGTGCACAAACATTTTAACGCTGTCGCGTAAGTAATCCCCTATATTAGGGTTGTTCATCTCAGTTTATCGTCTGAATCCATACCAAAAAGAAAATTGGCTTGGAACAAGTATAGAAAACATTATAAGTCTTTGAAACGCACATCAACTAAAGACTAGCTGAATCAATAAGGGTTTGCTAGCCTAAATCATCAATAGAGTTTGCTCAATAGAAACTGTAGTTGAAGTTTGAATAACAAACAATGATTGGAATAAAACTTAAGTATATAATCATGATAGTAACCTTGCTTGAATATTAATAAGCTAAGGTCAATAAGCTTGCTCAATATAAATAAACTTGCTTTAAATGAAATAACAAGTTTAAGATAGGAAAACTTGCTCAACATAAAATAATAAGTTGAGATAAGGAACTTGCTATAAATAACTTTCAAGTTTAAGGGAGGAAAACTTGCCTCAAGCGTAGATTACAAATTTAAGTAATTCACGATCCTTAAACAACCTAAACATTTAATTATAAAATAGTAACATAATTAGTCACAAAATTAAAAGCATTTAAGGCTCGCTTTTTATCTCATTTAGCATACCATAGTCAACAAATACTAGTTTAGCAACCATCTTGGTAATACATTAGTCACATTAATATAAGTTTAATTATGCATCATAACTTCCCCAAAAAAGAAAATAATAATTAAATTTTTTTTTTAAACAGTAGCGTTTCTCGCCGGGGCGAGAAAAAAACTTAACAAAATCGTCGCCGGGGCGAGGTTGTCGCCGGGGCGGCGTTATGCTTAACAATTTTGTCGCCGGGGCGACTCTGTCGTTGGGGCGAAGAAATCAGTTCATTTCTATCGCCGGGGCGATAGACTTGACTGTCGTCTTCCCCAGCTCGCGAACCAGTGAAAACTTAGGCCAAATTTGGCCAAAATTTTTCGAATTCTACCATCCAGAAAACAAATTAAGTATATCTAGACATCATATAAGATACAAAACATTTACCCAACATGTTTCTAATCAATCTAAGCATTATAAAACACATGATTAACCAATTTAAACCAAAATTCACTGTTAAAACCAAATATTCAAGTTTTAACCATTTTAATAAAATCAAACTCTGTAAACTCATTTTTCAACCAATTAAAACCATTCTTCTTGCATTATTCTTGTTTTTCATCAAATAATCATAAACAAATGATAATTTTACCAATTAACAAACAATTTGAATATTAACTTCATACATATATACCACTCATGAAAATAAACTCTGTAAAACTCAAAAACTCTATTCTTAAACATGCTTTTATGGGATTAATCATTCCAATTAATCTATAATCATCACATAATCATCTAACACATGTTTTCTAACAATTATAACCAAGTAATTCATATATTTAGCAAGTCAATAACATACAGAGAACTAAAAATAAAATACAGTGAAAAGTTATACCTTCTATCAAAGAAAACTTGGTTAATACTCCTTTCGTTTTGGAATTCTCCTCTCCAATCTCCAAGTTCTTCTCCTCAACTTCTCTCTTTTCTCTCAACTCTAAAAACTCTGTTCTCTCTTTTCTAATTCACAGAGCTCTCAACAACACTCTGTTCTTTTCTTTCTCTTCTGTCTTTTCTTTTCTTTTACAACTGACGTAACTTAAAAATAAAACTGGTAGAATAAAGAAAATAAAAACTGATAACTTAAAAATATAAACTGATGTTTTTTAAATAATAATAACGTAAAATCCATAAATTGAATCATCAGTTTAGGATTTTCAAAAGCCATAAGGCTTTGTTTGGCAAATACAAAATAAAATAACCCATCTATCCTAACTAAAGGTCTTAAGGCCTTGTTTGGTAAAACACAAATAAAATAATCCCATTAGTCCCAAACAAAGATCATAGGGCCTTGTTTGGTAAAACTAAATTAACCACTTTCTCATTTATTTTAATAAACCAATATAACATATAGTTTAAAATGTCATACATTTAATTTAATTGAACTTATTATTAAATAAATTCAAATTAAACCTTACTAATTCAAATAATAAATTTACTTAACCATTAACAATAACACCAAATGAATTATATTATTCAAATAAATTATTTATTAACATAAATCATTTATTCAAATAATTCTTTTCATCATCTAATTTAATTAACAATTAAATTAGGATAATCATCACAAATCATATTCAAGTAACAATTAACACAATTAACTCAACATAAACTTATTTCACAATAGCTTAATAAATTATATATTAACTCAATAAATTAACAAAAATATTTATACAATTCAATAAATATTTTATTAATTCTCAAAAATTGCATTCGTTACAGATAAAGTATGAGAATCATACCCTTGTAGAACCATGCTTCCACAGGTACGAGTTAACCTCCAAATCCTTCGCGTTGTCCTTGAATTCAACCGATTAAATTCATTCCTTTGATCAACGTTAGCCATCCAAGTGTTTGGCCTCTAGAGGTGATCCACCAAGGAATAATAGTTGTTCAAGAAGATGAGTGTTGGCAAAACCCTAGTTTCTATCTCTATAGAAATTACAAGTACTCTCTCTTTCTCCAATTCTTATGGAAGAGTGTGTAATTGTCTAACCCTAAATCATGATAAGACTCCTCTTATTTATAGATATAAGGAACCCTCCTAAACTATTTAGGATTAGGGTTTTTATTTTAATTAAACTCCTTTAATTAATTAAACTCCTAATCCAATTAGGAATTTATGAGAGAGTTACTTTCTATTAATTAATTTCTCAATCCCTATTAGGAAATTAAATAATAGTAATAGTAATAATTAATAATAATAATAATAATAATAATAATAGATAATAATAATAATAATTAATAAGACTCCTCTTATTAATTTTTATACTTAATATTTCCAAAATATTAAATAATAAATATTAAACTATTTAATTTATTCTATCTCCACAGACTAAATTAAATACATTTAACTTATTATTACAATTATGTCATTTACTTCTTAAATAAATATTTTCCTTTTGCGGTGTGACCCTTTAGGTTCTCCATATTAAACCGGTTGTGAATAAATCAATTAGAACAATTCTAATTTTATTTAAATAAATAAATTAAACTATTTAATTCATTTAAATAAATAATATTTATTCTACAATAAGGGTAAGCCCCCTTAGCGATCAACGACTTTCCAGATAATATAGATTTCAACATTAATCACAAAAGAACCTTTCAGTGAATAGTTACCGTACAATTCAATCCTTCTACCATACAATGTCCCAATTAAATATAAGACATGAAATTACTGTCAAGTCTTATTTTATTTAATTATATGTATTTCGATTCTCAAATGCACAATTCTGATTAATGCAAATTAGAAACTCCTTTCTAATTTCATTCTACTTTGGCCAAAGACTTCTAAGTTATCATTTATCAAATCACATAGGACATTCACTCCTTCTACTAGAAGTGGTAGATTTTTTGTTGACCATTCACCTATCTCTATGTGTAACTTATTATACCCAATCATACCCTTTGATATACCCTAAGGGTCTTAAGGGACATGTCAAAGTATAACTCATCACACACAAGATACTATGATGATCTCAAGTCTAAGGATCACTTGTACTACTATCACTAGAGGAATTCCTATTGACAGGCGAGTAAAACTCCATTAGGTATTCCTTAGCGAGCCACGTTCAGTGGACTTATTCTCTAATAAGCACCTACATACTTGCTTTAGTGTCTCCACACAAATAATTATAAGATCAATCATCCTCTTCATAAGAGCAAGCAACGTATGTACTAATCTATCCGGATTCACTAATCCCCTTTTTAGTAATCTATCAATTAGGAACGATTTTAGTTTGTGAGCTATCTAGAATTTAGATCTCATTAGCATGATCCCCATCATGATTCTAAAAGCATTGCTCAAAACTATGGGTTTATCACATTTAATATAACAGCACCATGTAGATAATGTAAAATGCCTTTAATAACCGAATAAGATTACAAAGTATATACTACATCATATCAAATATGATTGGCTTGTGTGCATACTACTTTCAATCTCCCACTTGTACTAAAGCCAATCGCCATGGTATCGAATACCCTTCTTCTCTAAGTGACGAGCATCCTGCTGTTGGATAAAGCTTCAGTAGATGGATATGCAATGTTGTTCTTGAGAGTCCACTATCTCTATAGTGACTTCTCCTCTTTCAATGATTCGGTTAATCAAATAAAAGTGCCGCAATACATGTTTGACTCCAAGATGAGACTTAGGAACTATTCCTAGTTCTGTAATGAACTTTTCATCCAAACAATCAACTTGCAGCTTCATTTATAGCTATATACTTTGTCTTTGTCACTAAACTAGCAACTCTTTGCTGTTTGGAACCTTTCCAATACACTGCACCATCATTCAAGGTAACGATTTACCCTAAAGTGGATTTGTTATTGTCTTGGTTAGTCTGAAAAACTCGAGTCTGTTTAGCCTTATAGTTTTAATTCAGACCTACCATGAATCATGATCACATCTTCAGTACCGGTTAAGTACTTAAAGATGTTTTTCACTGTCTTACAGTGTTCTTCTCCAGAATATGACTGATCAACATCAGGCCTTGTATATTCACTGCATACATGATAGTAACTCATGCGATCTCTCTTTTAATTAGAGATAATTTTAGAGAGATGCACTCCATGGCTCATCATCATGAGACCTTTCTTGGAGTTTGCCATGCTAAACGCCTTTAGCATCGAATGAATATACATTCATTGGGTCAAGCCGAGCATCCTTTCAAATCTATCTATATAGATTTGTATCCCCAATTTATAGGATGCTCCTCCTAAGTCATTCATGGAGGAATGTTTAGACAATTTTATCTTTACTGATTGTAGCATTAGTGTGTTATTCCTTGTCAGTAATATATCAACATATAATACCAAGAATGTCACAGCGCTCCCACTGACCCTTTTGTACACACAAGGTTCATTCTCATTTTTGATAAAATCAAACTCTTTTGATTGTCTCATCAAAATGAATGTTCCATCTTTGGGAAGCTTGCTTTAATCCATAAATGGATCATTGCAGCTTATATATACGATTTGCTTCAACCTTTGAAACAAATTCCTCTGGCTATATCATACATACATTCTCCTCAAGTCTTCATTGAGGAAGGACGTCTCCACATTCATTTTGCCAGATTTCGTAATAAGCTGCAATCACAAGTAAAATCCAAATGGACTTGAGCATTACCCGGTAATAAGGTTTTATCACAGTCAACTCTTGACTTTATTTGAAACCTTTTAAACAGGTCTGGTCTTATAAGTCTCTACCTTGCCATTTGCCCTAGTCTTTCTCTTAAAGACCCATATACACCCTTTAGGCACTATGCCTTTCGGTGGAATAACCAGAGTCTATACTTGGTTCTCATACATGGAGTCCATTTCGGATTTCATGGCCATCTGTCATTTCTCTGAGTGTCTACTACTCATAGCCTTATCGTATATAACTGGATCATCATCCTCTATGATGTGTACCTCATCATCATCCTCTATGATGAATCCATACCTCCCAGGTATCTTTGGTACTCTTCCAGATTTACGATTCGGTTGTGGTACAATAGGTCTATCTACAGGTTCCTCAGTTTGACTTGTAGTACTTTGTGGTTCTTGAACTCCTTCAAGATCTATTACCCTCCCACTAGCTCCTTCAATGATAAACACCTTTATCCAAGAAGGCAGCGTGTAGGATTATAGTAATAATACCCTAAACTTTCTTTAGGATATCCCACAACTCTGCACTTGTCAGATTTTGTCCCAAACTTATCTTTTGAAATTTTTTCACATAAGTTGGACAACCCCTTATCTTAACATACTTAAGATTAGGAATCCTCCCTATCCATAACTTTTATGGAGTCTTGGGGCCGGATTTTGAGGTTACCTTATTTTTGTAGATATGCAGCCGTTTCTAGGGCATAACCCCAGATGGATACTAAAATATCGGTAAAATCATTATGGACCGCACCATGTCAAACAAGGTACAATTTCTCCTTTTAGATACACCAATCAATTATTGCGTATCAGGAGGTGTCCATTATGAGAAAATACCATTTTGAGATGATCTAGAAACTTATTGCACAAGTATTCTTTCCTCGATCTGGTCAAAGAATCTTAATACTTTGTCAATATGTTTCATTTCTGAATTCTTTGAACATTTCAAATGATTCAGACTTGTATTTTATCAAATACACACATTCAACTCTTTGAATGACCATCTCTTTTTCTTTTATTAGTTTATTCAATTTGCAAAATGTTTTTCATGCAAGTCAAGTATACAAAGTCTATCAAGTAATCTTCCAGTTTCAAACAAAATATTATCATTATAAATAGAACAACAATTGTTCTTAAATATAATACCAGAACCTTCCTTGTCCAACAACAAAAGTTCTAATATTTCTAATGAGAACTGGAACATAATAACAACTTATTAACTTAATAGACTTGCTCGTATGCAATGCTAAGCTATAAGTTCCTATGGTTAATGCAACAACCTTTGCTCCATTCCCACACATAAGATTACTTACTCTTAGTTTAGCTTTCTACTTCTGCTTAGTCTCTACATTGGATTGCATACGTGAGAACTACAGCCGGTATCCAATACCCAAGTAGAACCTTGACTTACAGAAAGATCTATTTTTAATCATGAACAACTTTATATCTGTAACCGAAGCTTCACTAAGCTTCTTCTGGTTAGCTTTTGTAAGATTCTCCTTACAGTTTCCTTTCTAGTATCTAGGCTTATTACAGTGGAAGCAAACTCCTTTGCTATCCGCATCAGTCTTGTTCTTATTGTCCTTTGTTTTTGCCTTTTCATTTACCTTCTTTGAATTGTTCTTCTTTTAAGAAGATCCTTTGGCCCTCTTCCGCTTCCTATAAGAATCATCTACCAGTAAGACTTGGTCTTTCTTGGTTGAAAAGTGACTCTTTACAGTTTTCAACATGTTTAAGCAACTCAGGTAGGCTGACATATAGCTTGTTCATGTGAAAATTCACAACAATTTGTGAGAAAGAGTCCGGAAGTGATTGCAAGATCAAATCTTGGATCAACTCTCTATCCATTAAAACCCAGTTGTCCTAATTGTTCAATCAGATTGATGATTTTAGGACATATGTTTATACTGTAGTGCCATCGGTCATTCTAGATTGGAAAAGCTCCTTAAATATATGATATCTAATAGTCCTACTTTCCTCACCCTTCAACTCCTTGAAGATGCAGGAGTTTAGTAGGAGCATCCATAGTTTCATGCTGACGCTGAAGCTCGTTACTCATGGATGTGAGCATGATGCATTGAGCCAACTGTGCATCATATTGCCACTTTCTAAAAGTAGCAATCTCTTCCTCTGAGGCATTGTCTGCAACCATTGCAGGGATAGGCATATTAAGGACATAAGATAGTTTTTCAGCCTTGAGAACTATTCTCAAATTCTTTAACCAGTCCTTTTAATTTGGTCCGGTTAATTAGCATCTAATATGCTCCGCAGTTATAGTAAAATTAGACATTATAAAACTCTGTAAATGAATTTGTAATTTAACAACATTTTAGCATACATTCATTTCTTAATTAATTACCAAAATAAATTAGGTCTTTATTTTAAATTGGTACCTCACTATTTTCATCAAACTATATTACCCTCAATATATAGTTCGGCAATTCTAATTAAAGATTTGCTAGTGAGAATAAGGATCTCATTTCAAATGTATATAGCCTTGTGGTGACACAACAAACGATATATAAATAAATAGGTAGACAACTATTGTCAATTACATCACCATGTAACTCCTTGTATTTTTCCTCTTAGATTATTTTTGATTAAGTGGTGACACATCCGAATCAAAATTATCCAAGTTAAGTCCAACCTAGCACTTCCATATATTTGAAGAGAAAAATACCGTCCTTGTGGTGACACAACAAAACAGTAATGTTCAATTCCTTAATAAGCATCAAATGTGATAATGCAACATCTTAAATATTTAATACTTGCCTTGTGGTGACACAACAAACTCATATTAAATATTTAATGCTCTATTGCTTTACCATGCTAGAAGGTGACGTTCGATATTCCGAATATCTTTGAACGCTTAGGACTTAATATAATTTCTTTGAGGGGTTTGTTATTATTTGTCTCATCTTGTTTAGCGCGCATGCACATATATATATAAAATACGCGTCATATTATTTAACATGCGAAACATGCTGTATAATATATAATATATACATAGTAAGCATGCACATATAGAATACTATATTCTACCCGGATTGATTATGGACTTTTATTCTAGTTTGGTTCACTAGAGCCACCAAGTGAACCAAAAGGTCAAACCTAGGGTGCAAGAATAAAATCTAAATATAACTATTACATTTAAACCCGGGCTCCATTACAAACGGGTCTTCAAGCGCTCCTTGCTCCTTTGTTTCCAATTCTTCAAGCAATTCTAACTAAACCTATTACATAAACTATTTACAATAAATAGAAACCTTGATCAGTAGTCAAGGGGAGGTACATAGGAGGAAGATAGAATTTACATCAAGAAAAAACTAGAGAAGACGAGGTACGCAGACCCCATTTATAAAAACCCATTCATTCAAGCATCCACTAAAATAAATCCAATCACACATTGGTCAGTAGTCCATAATCAATCCCTATTTATTATCATACATATCTTCATATGTATCAATAAATAACATTCATCTCATGAATAATTAAACCATTCCATATATGCATTGATATCATTTAATGGGCAATTAAAAGTTTACTAAAAATCTAATTTTGAAACAAAAATAAACTCCTTTATTTTAATCAAAATTTAAATCATAATAAACTTATTTATTTTATTTTATCCAATTTTGAATCAAAATAAACTCCTTTATTTTTAATCAAATTTTAAATCAAAATAAACTCCTTTATTTTAATTACATAGAAACTAATTTCAAGTTCAAAATAAACTCCTTTATTTTAACTTAAAATTGCTTGGAAAAATAAAATATGTTAAATCCTATTCCTTATCAAAATAAACATCTTTATTTTTAAGAAAACATGGAATCCTATTCCATATGTGAATAAACTCCTTTATTCTAGGAAACATGGAATTCTATTCCATATTTGAATAAACTCCTTTATTCTTGTTAACGTAGAATCCAATTCCAAGTTCAAATAAAATAAAAAAAATTTCAAAATCTGCAGACCGGCGCGACTCCAAAATGAACTAGGAGCGGCGCGGCCGCGCTGCACCCCAGAAACGATTTCTTGGTTTGGGCGCGGCCGCGCTCTAGAATGAACTGGAAGCGGCGTGGCCGCGTAGCAGACTTTGAAATTTTTTCCGTTGCCCAGAAAATCGATCTAATCGCATACCCATACATAAATGGAATCATAATAATCGATAATTAGCACAAGGTTAGGCTCTGATACCACTGTTAGGTTTGTATATAGCGCGAACATGCAATCAATTTACATAAATAGTGCGGAAGCGCAATAAAACGGATTTTAAAATTTTTCATACAAACCATCACCATGATCATCCATGTGCTCAATTATCAATTAAACGAAAGAGATAAAGTATGAGAATCATACCCTTGTAGAACCATGCTTCCACAGGTACGAGTTCACCTCCAAATCCTTCGCGTTGTCCTTGAATTCCACCGATTAAATTCATTCCTTTGATCAACGTTAGCCATCCAAGTGTTTGGCCTCTAGAGGTGATCCACCAAGGAATAATAGTTGTTCAAGAAGATGGGTGTTGGCAAAACCCTAGTTTCTATCTCTATAGAAATTACAAGTACTCTCTCTCTCTCCAATTCTTATGGAAGAGTGTGTAATTGTCTAACCCTAAATCATGATAAGACTCCTCTTATTTATAGATATAAGGAACGCTTCTAAACTATTTAGGATTAGGGTTTTTATTTTAATTAAACTCCTTTAATTAATTAAACTCCTAATCCAATTAGGAATTTATGATATTAGAAATTAAATAATAGTAATAGTAATAATAATAATAAGACTCCTCTTACTAATTTATATTTAATATTTCTAAAATATTAAATAATAAATATTAAGCTATTTAATTTATTCTATCTCCATAGGCTAAATTAAATACACTTAACTTATTATTACAATTATGTCATTTACTTCTTAAATAAATATTTTTCTTTTGCGGTGTGACCCTTTAGGTTCTCCATATTAAACCGGTTGTGAATAAATCAATTAGAACAATTCTAATTTTATTTAAATAAATAAATTAAACTATTTAATTCATTTAAATAAATAATATTTATTCTACATTAAGGGTAAGCCCCCTTAGTGATCAACGACTTTTCAGATAATATAGATTTCAACATTAATTACAAAAGAACCTTTCAGTGAATAGTTACCGTACAATTCAATCCTTTTACCATATAATGTCCCAATTAAATATAAGACATGGAATTACTGTCAAGTCTTATTTTATTTAATTATATGTATTTTGATTCTCAAATACATAACTCTGATTAATGCAAATTAAAAACTCCTTTCTAATTTCATTCTGCTTTGGCCAAAGACTTCTAAGTTGTCATTTATCAAATCACATAGGACATTCTCTCATTTTACTAGAAGTGGTAGATTCTTTGTTGACCATTCACGTATCTCTATGTGCAACTTATTATACCCAATCATACCCTTTGATATACCCTAAGGGTCTTAAGGGACATGTCAAAGTATAACTCATCACACACAAGATACTATGATGATCTCAAGTCCAAGGATCACTTGTACTACTATCACTAGAGGAATTCCTATTGACAGGCGAGTAAAACTCCATTAGGTATTACTTAGCGAGCCACGTTCAGTGAACTTATTCTCTAATAAGCACCTACATACTTGCTTTAGTGTCTCCACACAAATAATTATAAGATCAATCATCCTCTTCATAAGAGCAAGCAACGTATGTACTAATCTATCCGGATTCACTAATCCCCTTTTTAGTAATCCATCGATTAGGAACGATTTTAGTTTGTGAGCTATCTAGAATTTAGATCTCGTTAGCATGATCCCCATCATGATTCTAAAAGCATTGCTCAAAACTATGGGTTTATCACATTTAATATAACAACACCATGTAGATAATGTAAAATGCCTTTAATAACCGAATAAGATTACAAAGTATATGCTACATCATATCAAATATGATTGGCTTATGTGCATACTACTTTCATATATGACCTTACCCATGTCAATATTTTTCTAGTTACAATTGCATATAAGATGTGAGGCCCCCAAACTCGGGTCCCTTGAACCTCGGACCTGGTACGTCACGATACATCATATTTACAACTTCTGCAGAAAATATAAATATAAATGGTTTATACAATAATCTCTGCTACATATCCCAAGGTCTATAACCTTTATTTTAATACATATTTACCTTTAGATTCACAAAAGGTTTACACCATATCATTTACATTAGATAATTAAATAGTTAACGTGCATAACCATCTAATCTTGTCCTTTGCTTTTGTACTGTCTTTCCTCGAACATTCGCCTTAAATCTGAAATTTGTTATCATGATATAGCAAGGGTGAGCAACTACTTTGCTCAACAAGTTTAAATACAATAAAGATATATCATGATTGAAAGAATGAATAAGCTTCTGAATTTTCAACAATATAATAATTGTGAAAGAACATGAATCAAAATTTTAATGATTAAATGACTGAATTCAATAATATAGGGTGTCAATAATGACCATGAACAAATTTAACTGAACCTTATGGTAATGAAGGTGATCAGCCTTTCATACCTGATAGACATATGCAACATGCACTAAGTGCGAATCAATAATTTAAGGAGGTGGAATAATTATAAAGAATTAAACCACTAGCATGCTTGAAACATAACAACTCAAGTTTGAGTTAAGGAACTTGCATTTCGATATGAAAATGAAGTTAAGATACTTGCACAAGGATAGGAAACTTGCTCAATATAAACTTGAGTAAGGTCAAAGAAACTTGCATGTACCGTCGATTACTGCTACGCAATTTAACTTAATCACTTATGAAAGACCTATCAGTTATAAGATTGATCTTTCAATTAGCATCACATATATCACCTTATAATATCACTTTTTTATCAATAGATTATCTAACATTTAATCACATATCTAAATATTAGATAACACCTTAGCACCATACGCATTCATATTTCTAAAGCTAGCACACATCGAGTCTTTAACAGTATTCAATATAGCATGCTGAGTGGTTTCCCACAAACAACTAACAAACTAGTTTCCGTCTTTGTCTACACTGTTTTCACAGTGAGTTAGATCGGTTGCTAGTTCGTATATATCTCCGCTCCCTGAATGAATTGTTTAGCCTAGCTACTATACATCAACTATTAAAGAACACGATTGTTGTGACGACCCGAGAATTTATAAGATTTATTAATAAAATCTTGGATGATGATTAAAGGTTAAAGAATAAAACCTCGATGGGAATTTGTGGATTTATTGAAAATTTCTAAAAAAAAAAAAAAAAAAAAACTATATGGTTTACTATTTGAAAGAGAATTGAGAGAATAAGGGTTACTGTGACGCCCCCAAATTCGGGTCTCCAAATACCCGGATCCGGTCATCACGATCCAACATAAACATCCACCTATAACAACATATGGTATCTAAAATGCGGAATAAAATAAACATACGTTGTTCATTAAAAAGTGTTACTAGTCCCAGAATAAGATTAACCTTAAACATTTACACAATCCATACCCTAAATAGCTATCAGGGTTTAAATTACATTAACAGTAATTAACTAACACATGAATCTAAAGTCTGCTACGAGAAGTCTATCATTTCATCTTTTCTTTCCCTTTGTTCTTCCCTGACGTCTCGGGTTTAGCTGCAACGAAGTCATGATATAGCAAGAATGAGCAACGAGTTTGCCCAGCAAGTTTAAAGTGCAACAATAAAAATATATCATGATGAAGGGATATTAAAGGGATTTCAACAATAGAATAATCAGAAGCAAGAACATTAAATGCTTTTAGAACAATTGATAGTCAAATAGACTTTGAACGATAACTTCCAGAGGAGTCAATAGCTAGTTGACCCTCTGGTTACTGGCTACAGAATAACGTACTTGAGGGGATCAGCCTCGCGTACCCTATGTATATGCATAACATTTAATTCTGCTGTTTGTACCTTATATACGGTACGCGGGGTACTCCCCTATACATAAAGGGGTGTTCATACAGTCTAAGAATCCTTACCATTGATTGGTTTGGATAGCTTTTATAAATTCTCACATAATTGTCTGACCGAACAAGGGTTCAGACTTAACCATGAGTGGTTTATAAATTCCTGAATTTGAATATGCGAATTCAAATGCTCGAGTGTGAATGTCAATAAATATACAGATGTGGAATAATTTTAAAAGTAATTAGACCACTTAAAACATGCTCGGAAATAAGATTCAAGCTTAAAGAATAACTTGCAACAATATATACCTTTTTGCACGAATTAAAACAATGCATAAGGTTTAAAAGCTTGCTCAAGGTAACAGTTGAGTAAAAAGAAACTTGCATTCGATATATTGAAGAAATGCAGTTAAAGAACTTACTCAATGTAAAAATTGAGTAAGAAGAACTTGCAACAATGTAAGAAGTTTAGGGTTAGGAACTTGCCTGTTTGCTCAGCTACAATTAAATCTTAGCTTTTTATTAATTGATCTTGGATAACCTATCAGTTGATAAAGTCGGTTTATCCATTAGCATTGCATAACTGTATACTGATATACTCACTTATGCTATTTATTTAGCAGTTAAACAAGTTCACTATATACATTTAATCGCCATCTAATCGTTAGCTAAACAGAAATTAATCTAATAGCCTCTAGCTGTTATTTTAAAAGTAAATAATAGTTAATCATGGTTACCTATTATTTAAGTACTCAACTATTCCCCTTATGTGCCTCTAAATATGGGTCAATAATCCTCATTTATTATTTATAAAATAAATAATAAACTTATTTTTGTCTGAAGACAACAGAAAACAATTGATCACTTATTGAGTTTACTCTTAGCTACTATTTACCTTAGGGGTAATTGAGTAATTATTACACTTGGTTCTTTATTCAACAATAATTAAGTACTTAATGAATTAATTCTACACACACTTAATTATTATATAATATTAGTTAAATAATCCTTAAGTATTTATTATATTTTAAGGTCAAAAATCATTAACTTATAAATCTCCCTCATACTTAATCATTATTTCATTAATGATTAAGTAATTATTATCCGTATTAGCTTTATTCATACCTAGTTAATAATTAAATATTTAGTACCTTTATTTACTATTATTAGAAAATACTAAATAATTACTTTATTAATTTCATACATACTTAATTATTATCTAATATTAATTAAGTAGAAGTCAAATATTTGTTATCTTTATTTTTCACTTATTGACAAATAATTAACTTAATTCATACTTAATTATTATTTAATAGAATTAAGCAATAATCAACTATTTATTCACTTTTAATTATTAATACTTGATAAATAAACAAATAGTTATTAACTTTACTTATACTTAATTACTATTTAGGATTAAATAATAATTAAATATTTATTGTCTTTATTTATTATTTATGGATAAATAATTCTTTGTTAACCTTGTTCATAATTATTTAATACTAAATAATAGTTAAATGTTTATTATCATTATTGGTAAATGATAAATAATTATTATTTTATTCATAATAATTAAGTATTTATTTATTA
This sequence comes from Aralia elata, assembly GCA_034770075.1. Taxonomy (NCBI): domain Eukaryota; kingdom Viridiplantae; phylum Streptophyta; class Magnoliopsida; order Apiales; family Araliaceae; genus Aralia; species Aralia elata. The sequence continues at coordinate 639,155 of JAVJAP010000022.1, read as the reverse complement.
TTTGGTGATAAATAATAAATAATTAATTTACCAATTTATTTTTAAGAAAAATTCAAATCCTTATTATCATTATTTATTATTTATTGACAAATAATAAATAATTACTTATTAATTTTATTTATTAGTCATGATGACTAATTAGTTTGCAAAAGCATTTTTAACTCCAATGAGTTAACCAACAATCGAGCTAATGTTAATGGTTTGGTTTTCTATTAGACAACAACGGTTTAACAACCATTTACCTTTAATGAACTTCACAACCCACTTTAAACATTAATACCAGGTTTCTAAATCAAATATACCAACACAATAAGAAAATTTCCAACAAATTCGTGGCATAGCTTCAGTTAGCAATTAATATGTATATATATACTATCGGTTTTCCAGCTACTGCGAAGGTCCAAAATTGATATTTTATACCAACAATGTATTGACAGAACACTAACACTAAGAAGAAGCAAAAATTTCGGTTTGGGCATTACCACAAACACCTGGTGTGCACCCTATAGCACAACACCAGCCTAACCATGGTACGCAACCAACATGCCAGAACCTTAAGGTTTCCTTTTACACAAAATTCCCAATTCAAGAACAACACAACCCAAATAATTCCAAAGAATCATTTAATCTAATACAGAGAAATCAATTGCCCCAATACAGAGGTACACAATACTCCAATATAGTGGAGGATTTCAACTCCATACAATTCCAAGAACAATATACTCAGCAGCAATTTATCAATTCCGAAACGAATAACCCAATACAATAGTCACAATTTGAAATCAAAGAAGGGAAACATTTAAGCCTAAAATCACAAAAAGAAAAAGAAACTGTTATAGCAGTCTACTGCTATACCTTGGACTCGATCGAACGGCAGTCTTCCTTCTCCTTCCAAAGTAATCAACGAATCCAGCAGGCATTCGCAACCAACTCACTGCTTTCTCTTCTCTCAGCGTCCGCTCTCTCTCTTTAATATCGAATCCTAAAATTGTTTTTTTTTTCTAGACTTGGGACTCACAAGCAATGGAAATCAGCAGCCTTGGCTAGAGCTTGGACCTTCAATTTATAGTAAATCAATTACCCTTCTTGCCGGATAATAATTTACTCTAACTGGACAAAACCCAAGAGTTAAAAGAGTGGGCTGTCGATCGATTGACCCTGCCAGTCCCATCCAACCAACGGCGAATTCGCCGGCAATCTTCGAGTCGCGCGTCACCACTGGTCGTGTCGCCGAATTTCTGGGACCCTTGGTCCGTACCGCGCTTGCTCGGTCGTCAACAACCTTCCCTGCTCCGACCGCTGGTCTCTTACGCTGTCGCCGGTGCACGCCTCTCTTCCGTCACTCGCTGGTCTAGTTGATTGATTGATTGAAGCTTAGATCACTTCTTGCTCGGCTATTGATTGAGGTGTTAGGGTTTCCCCCTTTTCTTTTCACTGGTTCGCTTGACAGAGGGTTTGGGGTTTGATTTGGGGGTTTGGGTTCTTGTTCAGTTATGACCTCAATTGAGCCACTGATTTGGATTTTCCCCCAATAAACCCACCGATTGAACTTGTTAGCTCGGCTGAACCCCCAAATTTGATATGCCGACTTGACTTGGTACTGAGGTCCTAATTGGCTCCACCTTGGTTTGCAGACATAGCTTGCCCCTACCCCAACCCGATAGCAAAAGGGTTAACCCGGCAGAAGATTGGGCTCAACCCAATGGGGTTGGGTAGGCTGACTTAATCTAAAAAGGCGGTCCAATAGTAATTGAAAGGGAATTGGGCTCAGCCCTATTATTTGGGTCAATTGGAACAAAAGAAAATAGCTCAATTGTTTATTAAAACTATTAACATTATGCTCCTAATATTTAAATTAAATTAAATAATTAAATTAATTAATCATTTATAATAGTAACAATAATTATTCGGGCGAATTATTTAGATCCGATAATAGTAAAATAAATAAATTTTTCCCCAATTTTCTTGAAATTACATGTTAGGATAATTTTATAAGTTTGAAAAACACTGCTTACATGAAACCAATTAAATTTATTAAATTATATAAAATGAATTCATTTATAAAAATAAATTCGATACAATGTTTAAAATTTTCCGGACATTACATCCTCTCCCCCTTATAAAAAATTCCGTCCTCGGAATTTCAATTTAAGGTTACTCGAATAACTGGGGGTAATTCGCTCTCATTTTCTCTTCGAGTTCCCACGTAGCTTCTTCCATCGCGTGGTTCCTCCAGAGAACTTTAACCGAGTGAATGATTTTATTTCTCAATTTCTGCTCCTTTCTATCAAGTATTTGGACAGGAATCTCCTCGTACGATAAGTCCCTTTCGACTTGAATTGGTTCATAGGAAATGACATGCTTGTAGTCTGGCTTATACAGACGCAACACTGATACATGGAACACGTTGTGAATGTGCTCAAGTTCAGGAGGTAAGGCTACCTCGTACGCCACTTCGCTGATCCGCCTCAAAATTTCGAACGGTCCTATGAACCTAGGGCTCAATTTACCCTTCTTCCCAAAACGGATCTTCCCTTTCCAGGGTGATACCTTCAGAAACACAAAGCTACCAACTTCAAAGTCTCGTTTCTGACGATGTAAGTCGGCATACTTCTTCTGACGATCCTGGGCTGCTACTAACCGCTGTCTTATTACTTTAACGATTTCCACGGTTTGTTGTACCAATTCTGGTCCCAACAACCTCCGTTCACCGACTTCATCCCAACACAACGGCGTTCAACACTTTCTTCCGTATAGTGCTTCGTACGGTGGCATACCAATACTATCATGGTAACTATTGTTGTAAGCGAACTCTACTAATGGCAAGTGATCGTCCCAACTGCCACTTATGTCCATCACAACTGCCCGGAGCATATCCTCTAGAGTCTGAATTGTTCGCTCACTCTGACCATCAGTCTGAGGATGATATGCCGTACTCATTTTTAACTGTGTTCCCAGTCTCTCCTGTAGACTTCTCCAAAAATTTGACGTGAAGCGCGGATCTCTGTCAGACACGATAGATACCGGCACTCCATGTCGTGATACTATTTCCTTCACGTAAACTTTCGCCAGCTGTTCCAATTTGTACCTGATCTTGATCGGTAGAAAGTGGGCAGACTTGGTCAACAGATCTACGATCACCCAGATGGTGTCTAGACCCTTTTGTGTTGTTGGGAGTCCTACCACAAAATCCATAGTAATGTGCTCCCACTTCCACTCGGGAATCTCTAAGGGTTGCAACAATCCGCTCGGCCGTTGGTGCTCTGCCTTGATTCTCTGACAAGTTAAGCATCGGCTGACGAATTCTGCAACTTCCCCTTTCAAATGCGGCCACCAATAATGTTGACGAAGATCTTGATACATCTTGGTGCTACCCGGATGTACCGAAAATCTTGTATTATGGGCCTCCTGCAAAATCTCTTCCCTTAAGTCTGGTACGTAGGGTATCCAGATCCTTCCCTCGAACCTCAGCAATCCTGTGATGTCAACCTTATACTTCGAGGCTTTTCCCTCCGATAACTGTTTCTTAATGTCCATGCATTCCTCGTCAAATTCTTGAACCTCCTTTATCTTATCCAGTAGAGTCGGACCTGCGGTTATGGTACACAATTTTTCGTCTGTCTCTATCGGATACTTAACCTCCAGTTCCAGGCGTTCAAAATCCCGTATCAATTCCTCCTGGACTGTCAGCTGCATCAATTTCACCTTGCCTTTTCTACTCAAGGCATCAGCCACTACATTCGCTTTGCCTGGATGGTATAGAATTTCACAGTCATAGTCCTTGATCAATTCTAACCATCGGCGCTGCCTCATGTTCAGCTCCTTTTGAGTGAAGATATATTTCAGACTTTTATGATCTGTATATATCTCGCACTTCTCCCCGTATAGGTAGTGCCTCCAGATCTTCAAGGCGAAAACCACCGCTGCTAACTCCAAGTCATGAGTCGGGTAACCCTTCTCATAATCCTTCAGCTGACGTGATGCGTACGCCACTACCTTGCCGTGTTGCATTAGCACACAGCCAAGACCCTTGTGTGACGCGTCGCTATACACTACAAAGCCTCCAGTGTTGTCTGGTAAGGTCAACACCGGTGCTTGGCTAAGTCTCTTCTTCAATTCCATGAAACTTTCTTCACACTTCTCCGACCAAACAAATTTAACTGTTTTCCTGGTGAGATTGGTCAACGGCGATGCTATCTTTGAAAAATCTTGTATGAATCTGCGATAGTATCCTGCTAATCCCAAGAAACTCCGGATCTCTGTTGGCATCTTCGGCTGTTCCCAGTTGATAACTGCTTCTACTTTTGCTGGGTCCACCGAAACACCATTCTTGTCTATGACATGACCCAGAAACTGCACTCTCTGCAACCAAAACTCACACTTAGAAAACTTTGCATACAATTTCTCCCTCCTGAGAGCTTCTAATACAATCTTCAAATGTTCAGCATGCTCCTCCTCCGTCCCTGAATACACCAGAATGTCATCAATGAATACGACTACGAACTTGTCCAAGTACTGCTTGAATACTCTGTTCATCATATCCATGAATGCTGCTGGTGCATTCGTCAATCCAAAAGACATTACCAGAAACTCGAAGTGCCCGTAACGAGTTCTGAATGCAGTCTTCGGGATATCTTCCTGTCTCACTTTCAGCTGATGATAGCCTGTTCTTAAGTCGATTTTTGAAAAGTATTTCGCTCCCTTAAGTTGATCAAATAGATCGTCAATCCTAGGAAGCGGATACCTATTCTTAATCGTAACTTTGTTCAACTCCCGATAGTCGATACAAAGCCTCATTGAACCGTCTTTCTTCTTTACAAACAACACTGACGCTCCCCACGGGGACACGCTCTGTCTGATATAACCTTTATCTAACAGTTCATGCAGTTGCACCATCAACTCCTTCATCTCTACAGGTGCCATTCGATACGGCGGCTTCGATATTGGTGCGGTTCCCGGTGCCAAATCGATAACGAACTCGGTTTCCCTATCCGGCGGCAGTCCCAGAAGTTCATCGGGAAAGACATCGGTGAAATCTCTCACGACTGGTATTTGACACATCTCATCCCCGACCTGACGAGTATCGACAACATAGGCCAAATAACACACGCAACCTTTCTTAAGTAATCTTCTCGTCTGCATCATAGTAAGACAACAAGATTGTCTTGGTGACTTACTGCCGTAAAATACTACCTTCGACTTATTAGGAGTCTTCAGGTGTACACACTTTTCCTTACAATCAATGACTGCTCCGTAAATTGATAGCCAATCCATTCCCAGGATTACGTCAAACTCTCCCAGTCGAATTGGTATCAAATCCACATTGAGCTTAAATCCTCGCAATTCAGCACAACAATTCCTATGAATGCCTTCTACGGGGATAATTTCCTTGTTTGCTACTTCTACGTTCATAGGGTGTTCTAACTTTTCACAAGGTACATTTAATTGACTAGCAAATTCTTCGGAAACAAAAGAGCGAGTAGCACCCGAATCAAATAGCACATATGCATTTATATCATTGATTGGGATGATACCTGACACCACGTCTTTGGATTCCATGGCATCCTGCACAGTCATGTTGAACGTGCGGGCTGTTGGCCTGTTGGCTTGACTGGATGGTGGCCCGTAGTTCAACCGGTTGCTGTTTCCACTGTTGTTGTTGTTTCGGTTGCCACTCCCGGCGTCGCTTTTCCTCTTCGGACAATCCCTCATTTGGTGGTCGGGTGCACCACATGAGAAACATCCCCCCTTTGGCTTATTCTGACATTGGGGAGCCATGTGCCCCGGTTGCCCACACCGGTAACAAACACTCTTTCCCTTCATGCATTCTCCCATGTGGTTCTTGCCACAATTACTGCACCTGCCTGGCTTCTTCGCCTCTCCTCCAGACTAGTTTCCTCCGGGTTTATTACTCCCGAGTGATTGGCTTTCATTCCATTTGCGCTTATTGGGGTTACTGCCCCCGCTGCTTCCTGACTTCTGGCCTTCATGACCCTTCTTCTTTTCCTGATTATACTTAGCCAGGGCCTCACTGCCACCCTCTGCAATGATTGCCCTCTCCATCAACTCTGCAAATGTCTTGATTTTTAATACCGCAACCGAACGATATAACCATGGTTTCAACCCTTGCTCAAACCTACGAGCTTTCCTTTCCTCGGTGCTGACTTGGTGAGTTGCAAACCGTTGCCAACTCATTAAACTTAGCTGCGTACTCTGCCACAGACATGTTCCCTTGTTTTAGTTCCAGGAACTTGATCTCCATCTCTTGCTTCATGCTCTCTGGAAAGTAATTTTCCAAGAACATTTCCTTAAAACGATCCCAAGCGACAGTGCCTTCTTCCACTCGGCCTCTGTTGGCCTTCCACCAGTAGTTTGCCTCGCCTTTTAACATGAAGGTAGCAAAACTTGTTTTCTGTTCCTCTGTCACCCGTGCTACCTCGAAGACCTTTTCTATCTCCTCGATCCAAGTCTGCGCCTCGATGGGGTTAAGAGTTCCTTTGAACTCGGGTGGTCCAACCAATTTGAAGTCTTTAAAATTTGCCAGATGATGCGCTGGCTCGGCTGCTGCTTGGGCCCCTCCAGGTGGCGGCCTTGATTGCATGGCCTCTGCCAGCATTTCCGCAAACATTCTCATCGGGTTGGATTGATTTCCAGCTTCGCTTTCTGATTCCTCAACCTGTCGGTTTCGTGGTCGTCCTCTTGGCGGCATGTTTGGATAAGGAAAATCCGCTGACTTTTACCTATAGTTTTATATTTTACACAATATGTCATTAAAATAAGCAATCAAAGGTAAAATATCTATCAACACATTTGATTTAAGTGAAACATCTGCATTTATATTCATATACCACTGTTTTGTTACAAGACTAAACCTGTGGCATACTTCTATAAATGCGCCACTGTGTGCCTATCCATCAATAATCTTTCCCCCAAGACAAAAGTGGGGAATCCTAACCTTCCATCCCTCAAAACACAAAAGTTGGGGTTCAACTGCTACCCCAAGTCTAAATACAATATAAAGTTTCACAAATCAAACATAACTACGTCCCTAATATAACAAAAGTGGGACTGACTGTACTAAAGACAAATCAACTGCTCCAACAAGTCATTGCACATCGTGACGGATCCGTGCCTGCTGACCAGATGAGAATGCTCCATCCCCTACCCTGCGACGAACAGAGCGGCTAGACTCACCTGCTTCAGCCCGGGGCCTCCTGTAGGCTGCGTCTAGGGCATGTCCTAGGGTCTCTATCCTCACTGTGCTGGCCTCCAGCCGATCCTCTAACTGATCAACCCTCCTGGCCTCCCTGGCCCAGGCCTCCCTGACGCGCATCCTCGCAGACACCTCCAGCCGTGCCTCGAACCTCATAGCCTCCTGTTTCGCCCTCAGGTGGGCGATCTGTAAATCCCTCTGCTCCAGCCTCTCTCTCAGCTCAGCGTTCCGGGCCACTAACTGATGTAGCAGTGGTCCGACCTGCTGTGCTGAGGACTCGTAGCCCTGTAGCTATGACTTTGCCACTCCCAAGTCGTGCTCGAGCTGGTAGGCCAGGTCTCTGTACTGGTCCTCCATGAACTGATGGGTCTGATTTTGCTCTTCCAGGTGAGCTACCCGATCCTCCAGCTCCTTATTCCTACTAGTCAACCCCTCGATGATATCATCGGCAATGGACCCCATGCCATCAACATCAGCAGGTGGCTCCTCTCCCTCGGTCTCGGGGTCCTCCTCAGCCTCTGGATCCTGACTGCCCGACCTCATGACTCTACCTACCACCGGCTCTGGTAGCTCCCTCTGGTAGTCCTCCTCCTGCTCGGACTCCTCTAGCGGTACCCCTGGGGCAGTAGGAGCATACCCCACCAGCTGCTCAGCAACTACTGGGATATCTATGAATACCTCCTCATCCTGGGTCCCACTAGTCCCTGCCCTGTCAGCCATCCTACAATCACACCGAAAATTAACATTAGTACAGCAATAAAATATATTCATTGAAGAAATGAAGTTATATTTCATTGGGTACTACTCGACTCGATGAATTCCCCAATTCATCAAAACCACATAAATAAATCTCCTCGATTTATCTCCTATCACTCAATACGAGTTTACTATGAAGGTTATAACCTAGGTTTCGCGATCCTAAAGTTTATAACCTACAGCTCTGATACCAACCTGTGACGCCCCCAAATTCGGGTCTCCAAATACCCGGATCCGGTCATCACGATCCAACATAAACATCCACCTATAACAATATATGGTATCTAAAATGCGGAATAAAATAAACATACGTTGTTCATTACAAAGTGTTACTAGTCCCAGAATACGATTAACCTTAAACATTTACACAGTCCATACCCTAAATAGCTATCAGGGTTTAAATTACATTAACAGTAATTAACTAACACATGAATCTAAAGTCTGCTACGAGAAGTCTATCATTTCATCTTTTCTTTCCCTTTGTTCTTCCCTGACGTCTCGGGTTTAGCTGCAACGAAGTCATGATATAGCAAGAATGAGCAACGAGTTTGCCCAGCAAGTTTAAAGTGCAACAATAAAAATATATCATGATGAAGGGATATTAAAGGGATTTCAACAATAGAATAATCAGAAGCAAGAACATTAAATGCTTTTAGAACAATTGATAGTCAAATAGACTTTGAACGATAACTTCCAGAGGAGTCAATAGCTAGTTGACCCTCTGGTTACTGGCTACAGAATAACGTACTTGAGGGGATCAGCCTCGCGTACCCTATGTATATGCATAACATTTAATTCTGCTGTTTGTACCTTATATACGGTACGTGGGGTACTCCCCTATACATAAAGGGGTGTTCATACAGTCTAAGAATCCTTACCATTGATTGGTTTGGATAGCTTTTATAAATTCTCACATAATTGTCTGACCGAACAAGGGTTCAGACTTAACCATGAGTGGTTTATAAATTCCTGAATTTGAATATGCGAATTCAAATGCTCGAGTGTGAATGTCAATAAATATATAGATGTGGAATAATTTTAAAAGTAATTAGACCACTTAAAACATGCTCGGAAATAAGATTCAAGCTTAAAGAATAACTTGCAACAATATATACCTTTTTGCACGAATTAAAACAATGCATAAGGTTTAAAAGCTTGCTCAAGGTAACAGTTGAGTAAAAAGAAACTTGCATTCGATATATTGAAGAAATGCAGTTAAAGAACTTACTCAATGTAAAAATTGAGTAAGAAGAACTTGCAACAATGTAAGAAGTTTAGGGTTAGGAACTTGCCTGTTTGCTCAGCTACAATTAAATCTTAGCTTTTTATTAATTGATCTTGGATAACCTATCAGTTGATAAAGTCGGTTTATCCATTAGCATTGCATAACTGTATACTGATATACTCACTTATGCTATTTATTTAGCAGTTAAACAAGTTCACTATATACATTTAATCGCCATCTAATCGTTAGCTAAACAAAAATTAATCTAATAGCCTCTAGCTGTTATTTTAAAAGTAAATAATAGTTAATCATGGTTACCTATTATTTAAGTACTCAACTATTCCCCTTATGTGCCTCTAAATATGGGTCAATAATCCTCATTTATTATTTATAAAATAAATAATAAACTTATTTTTGTCTGAAGACAACAGAAAACAATTGATCACTTATTGAGTTTACTCTTAGCTACTATTTACCTTAGGGGTAATTGAGTAATTATTACACTTGGTTCTTTATTCAACAATAATTAAGTACTTAATGAATTAATTCTACACACACTTAATTATTATATAATATTAGTTAAATAATCCTTAAGTGTTTATTATATTTTAAGGCCAAAAATCATTAACTTATAAATCTCCCTCATACTTAATCATTATTTCATTAATGATTAAGTAATTGTTATCCGTATTAGCTTTATTCATACCTAGTTAATAATTAAATATTTAGTACCTTTATTTACTATTATTAGAAAATACTAAATAATTACTTTATTAATTTCATACATACTTAATTATTATCTAATATTAATTAAGTAGAAGTCAAATATTTGTTATCTTTATTTTTCACTTATTGACAAATAATTAACTTAATTCATACTTAATTATTATTTAATAGAAATTAAGCAATAATCAACTATTTATTCACTTTTAATTATTAATACTTGATAAATAACAAATAGTTATTAACTTTACTTATACTTAATTACTATTTAGGATTAAATAATAATTAAATATTTATTGTCTTTATTTATTATTTATGGATAAATAATTCTTTGTTAACCTTGTTCATAATTATTTAATACTAAATAATAGTTAAATGTTTATTATCATTATTGGTAAATGATAAATAATTATTATTTTATTCATAATAATTAAGTATTTATTTATTATTTGGTGATAAATAATAAATAATTAATTTACCAATTTATTTTTAAGAAAAATTCAAATCCTTATTATCATTATTTATTATTTATTGACAAATAATAAATAATTACTTATTAATTTTATTTATTAGTCATGATGACTAATTAGTTTGCAAAAGCATTTTTAACTCCAATGAGTTAACCAACAATCGAGCTAATGTTAATGGTTTGGTTTTCTATTAGACAACAATGGTTTAACAACCATTTACCTTTAATGAACTTCACAACCCACTTTAAACATTAATACCAGGTTTCTAAATCAAATATACCAACACAATAAGAAAATTTCCAACAAATTCGTGGCATAGCTTCAGTTAGCAATTAATATGTATATATATACTATCGATTTTCCAGCTACTGCGAAGGTCCAAAATTGATGTTTTATACCAACAATGTATTGACAGAACACTAACACTAAGAAGAAGCAAAAATTTCGGTTTGGGCATTACCACAAACACCTGGTGTGCACCCTATAGCACAACACCAGCCTAACCATGGTACGTAACCAACATGCCAGAACCTTAAGGTTCCCTTTTACACAAAATTCCTAATTCAAGAACAACACAACCCAAATAATTCCAAAGAATCATTTAATCTAATACAGAGAAATAAATTGCCCCAATACAGAGGTACAAAATACTCCAATATAGTGGAGGATTTCAACTCCATACAATTCCAAGAACAATATACTCAGCAGCAATTTATCAATTCCGAAACGAATAACCCAATACAATAGTCACAATTTGAAATCAAAGAAGGGAAACATTTAAGCCTAAAATCACAAAAAGAAAAAGAAACTGTTATAGCAGTCTACTGTTATACCTTGGACTCGATCGAACGGCAGTCTTCCTTCTCCTTCCAAAGTAATCAACGAATCCAGCAGGCATTCGCAACCAACTCACTGCTTTCTCTTCTCTCAGCGTCCGCTCTCTCTCTTTAATATCGAATCCTAAAATTGTTTTTTTTTTCTAGACTTGGGACTCACAAGCAATGGAAATTAGCAGCCTTGGCTAGAGCTTGGACCTTCAATTTATAGTAAATCAATTACCCTTCTTGCCGGATAATAATTTACTCTAACTGGACAAAACCCAAGAGTTAAAGGAGTGGGCTGTCGATCGATTGACCCTGCCAGTCCCATCCAACCAACAGCGAATTCGCCGGCAATCCTCGAGTCGCGCGTCACCACCGGTCGTGTCGCCGGATTTCTGGGACCCTTGGTCCGTGCCGCGCTTGCTCGGTCGTCAACAACCTTCCCTGCTCCGACCGCTGGTCTCTTACGCTATCGCTGGTGCGCGCCTCTCTTCCGTCACTCGCTGGTCTAGTTGATTGATTGATTGAAGCTTAGATCACTTCTTGCTTGGCTATTGATTGAGGTGTTAGGGTTTCCCCCTTTTCTTTTCACTGGTTCGCTTGACAGAGGATTTGGGGTTTGATTTGGGGGTTTGGGTTCTTGTTCAGTTATGACCTCAATTGAGCCACTGATTTGGATGTTCCCCCAATAAACCCACCGATTGAACTTGTTAGCTCGGCTGAACCCCCAAATTTGATATGCCGACTTGACTTGGTACTGAGGTCCTAATTGGCTCCACCTTGGTTTGCAGACATAGCTTGCCCCTACCCCAACCCGATAGCAAAAGGGTTAACCCGGCAGAAGATTGGGCTCAACCCAATGGGGTTGGGTCGGCTGACTTAATCCAAAAAGGCGGCCCAATAGTAATTGAAAGGGAATTGGGCTCAGCCCTATTATTTGGGTCAATTGGAACAAAAGAAAATAGCTCAATTATTTATTAAAACTATTAACATTACGCTCCTAATATTTAAATTAAATTAAATAATTAAATTAATTAATCATTTATAATAGTAACAATAATTATTCGGGCGAATTATTTAGATCCGATAATAGTAAAATAAATAAATTTTTCCACAATTTTCTTGAAATTACATATTAGGATAATTTTATAAGTTTGAAAAACACTGCTTACATGAAACCAATTAAATTTATTAAATTATATAAAATGAATTCATTTATAAAAATAAATTCGATACAATGTTTAAAATTTTCCGGACATTACAGTTACAAAATTCAAAACCCCGAATGGAACTATACTTGAATATAGTTAAGAACAAGGTATTATGTTACCTTTAACTTTACGTGAATTAAGGAAAGAGATTATGTAAAGATACATATGGAAAAAGAAACGGTTTGCTGAATTAGTGTATTCGGTTAGCTGAATTAGAAAAACAGTTTGCTGTATTAGCGATGTTAGCTTGTTATAATAAGGAACAAGAGAATGAGTATATGTATAATTATATATATACCTATACTTAGAAAGTTTAATTAAATTGATCATATAGATTAATGGAAATTGAGCCTGAATGGTAGTTGCAGAGAACCCAAAGATATTAAATTGGGAAGAGATGAACTAGGTGCGGTAGTGTTAATTAAATGAGCCTAACCTAGTAGTCAAGTATTAGAAGTTTAATAAAAGTCCAAGAAGGGATGAAGATCATGGTAAGTGAACTGTATATGGCAAGCCATATAATAAAGGTTTGTGGAGCTTAGCAAATAGTAAAAAGAGATTTTTGATAAAAACATGAGGTTAAATGTCAAGCCTATTATATAGAAAATATTAATTATTTAATGATAAAGTGAATATATATATTATGAATATGTATATTTATCGACGGTGTAGAGTATAATAAAAGAACTATATAACCTAATGTACTATATATTAGGAATGAAAAATTTAATAACCGAAAGGGTTATAGCTATTGAAAAAGCATAGTGTTTGATCTATGTGGTTTATATGGTATGTCTCAACATATTAAATTATGTTGAGGTATATATAGAATGGATATGAGAGATAAATGAATAGCAATCTTATGAGATTGTATATATAATTGTTTATTATATAATAAACAAATAACATGAAGTATTGTAAATTAATCTTTATATGATAAGTATGAGGATTAATGATGGCGATTGAAATGTACTAGTAAAAGTAATGTGAGAGAGACTTATTTTAATATATCTCAGTTATTATTTATTTTAACTTAATTAAGGAAGAATTTAATTGAGTTATATAAATAAATGCAAGTGAATAATTATTTTAAATTCTAAATTTTGTGGAAAAGAAATCCTAATTAAATATTAGGATAAAGTGATTATGTGGGTTGAATTATTTTGAAGAGAAGATATTATTTGAATATCTTATTTACTAAATAAATTTCCATTTATAAGGTAAATATATTAAGTTATATTTACTATATGTAAATAAATTGATATAAATAATTTATAATGTGAGAGAATAAATTTATTATTTATTTTCTATATGTGATGTGAAATGTGTATGACGTTTAATAAATATATATAAATATATTATATATATATGTATTTATTTATTTATTTGTTTTATAAAAAGAATTATAAAGAAAGCCTTGTAACCTAATATTTTATATTAGGAAAGATAATTAAATAACCTAAAGGTTATGATATTGAGCAATTTTAGTATTTAAAATATATACTAACATAAGAGATTTATTTTATTATCTCAAGGTATTATTTACTTTTTTTTAAACCTAATTAAGGTAAGCTTAATTGGGTTATATGAATTAAATGCACATGAGTTAATTACTTTAATAAGCAAATAATGCAATTAGAATATATTAATTTGGGCAAATGAGGAAGGAATGCTTCGGTTAAGGATGAGAGTAATAAAAAGGATTGGGAAAGAGATAATGTATATATATATATATATATATATATGTGTGTGTATAAGAAAGGATAAGAAAAAGAAAAAGGGTATTCCTCAATTACTCTTCATTTCTCATTCTCGGTAAAACCAAAAGGAAGAGAGAGAGAGAGAGAGAGAGAGAGAGAGAGAGAGAAATCCGATCAGGAGGAAGAGAGAGAAGAAGAGAGAGAGAAAGCTCGACCATGGAGGAAGAAGAAAGCAAGGAAGGAAGCCATGGAAGATCCATAGAAGGAAAGAGAAAGAAAAGGAAATGAAATCCAAAAAGGTAAAACTCAAAACTCTATCCATTTTTCTTGTGATTATGCTTGGATCTAGTTTTGGGTTAGTGTTATTATACTTTATATTGATAGATCTACATGATTTATGATGATTCATGGTTGGATCTAGAGGTTTGATGGGTTATCAAACTTGAATCTAAGAAATAATTTCTTAAAACTCTAAAACCTCCATTTTCTTTTGATCCTTAGATCCACTTAGTGGGTATGGATGAAAAATTGTATAGATTTAATATGTTGTAATATTATGAGTTACGAGTTCATAGAACTTGAAATCATTTGATTTGGTTGTGTAAAACTCAAGATACGAAAATCAAACGGAGAGAAGAGAAAGAACGAGGGAGCTGCTGTCCAAAATTAGAAAATTAAGGGCTAGCTAGATTGCTCTAAAAATTCTGGGCTTTTGGTATGTTATTGTACACTGAATAAGCTTTCCATGGACTCCGAAATGGACCAATTTCGACTTCGGAGCAAAAAGTTATGGCCAATCTAAGTAATAGGCAAAACTGTCCAGCGAAATTCGGGGTCAGCCCCTTTTACGTGCGATTTCTGTATTGTTGTGTTGGGAACTGGAAAAATTTCAGTAGGACAAAATTATTGATACGGAAGTTAGCTTCGCGCGGCCGCTAGAATCACCAAAAATTTATAAATAACGAAGAAGTTATGACTGTTTAAGCGAGGTTGGGTCTGAAAAAAAAAAAGAGATCGCGAGCTGCTACTGCTGGGCTGTTGGGCGAACGGATGGGACGCGCGCGGGCGTGGTGCAGGCTGGGCGCGCGCGGTCGCGTGGCTGCCGAGCTGACCTTGGCCGTGCAATGCGATTTTGACATCCAAAACTAAAATAAGCATAACTTTTGCGTACGAAGTCCAAATTTGATAATTCAAGATGTTTTAAAAAGCTTAAGGATAATGCTACAATTTTATGTAATAAAAACTAAAATTTGAGATTTTGGAAAAAGGTCATAATGGGCATTTTGGAGATGTTGCTCGACCGGATGCGAACGAAAGGTGTCGGGCTTGCGTTTTATGAACCGTAAAGCGTTCCGAACCTACTAATTACCGTTCTAAGTATTATAAAGTGTAAATCTTGAATAGTGAGGTAAAGATTAACCATAATGGGTTATATTTTAAAAGTTTAAATACTTAACTACATGTTAAGTATAAATGGGAGAAGTTAAGCGAAAGAATGATTAAAGATTTTCTTTTATTAATCTAATATACATCCAAAACGATGTGGAGACATTCGATAAAGACTTAACTACATGTTAAGTATTAATTAAAAGAAATACCTTGAGAGTATAATATGAAGTTAAATGATGACTTGAATGTTGATGTAATAATTCTATTAACCTAATAAACATGTGAAGGATGTGAATACAATAGTATAAGAACTTAGCTAAAGTGTTAAGCAAACATTAAAAAGAAGTTGCCTAAAGGCAAGATGGGAGAGTTATTTAATTAGCTTTAATGAAGATAATACATTGATATAATGTAACTTCAGACTAAGACTACTTAACCAAACGTTAAGTGTCGATCAAAAGAGAACTTTAAAGAAGGATAAGACGAACGTTAACCTTAATAATGTTAACGATAATTATACATCCAACGTGATGTAAAGATAAGATTTAAGACTTAACTAAATGTTAAGTAGCAATCGAAGACAGTTATAAAGGGACTTGATATAAAAGGTTACATAATTAACCTTAATCAATTATATGGAATGAGAGGCTCTCAATACGAAGTCAAGTCAAGCTTTAAACATTTAACCGACTGTTAAATGTCAACTAAAATAGGAATTTACAGTTGAATCCAGCTTGCTGGATTGTAGTATCTGGCTTGCTGAATTGGTAAATATGGTTTACGGAATTAGTGAATCCAGGGTACTGGATTGTAGGATAGTTCGAATCCAGGTTGCTGGATTAGATGTTAGTTTAAATCCAGGTTGCTGGATTAGTATGTTTAGATAATCCAACTTACTGAATTAGGTGTTCAGGCTTAATGGATTATAAAGAAAGACTTATAAAATGAAAGACTTAGTGTTAAGTCATACAGTTTATAATAAAATAGTGGTACAATCGTACTCTTTAATAGTTGATGTATAGTATCTGGGCTAAACGATTCCTTCAGGGAGCGAAGGTATATACGAACTAGCAACCGATCTAACTCATTGTGAAAACAGTGTAGATGAGACGGAAACTAGTTTGTTGGTTGTTTGTGGGAAACCACTCAGTATACTATATTGAACCCTGTTAAAGACTCGATGTGTGCTAGTTTTAGAATTATGAACGTGTAAGGTGCTATCTAATATTTGCTTATGTGTTTAAATATTAGAAGTAGTGTTATGAGGTATATGTGTTGCTAATTGAAAGATCAATTTTATAACTGATAGGTCTTTCATAAGAGATTAAGTTAGATTGCGTAGCAGTAATCGACGGTACAGACAAGTTTCCTTAACCTTACTCAAGTTTATATTGAGCAAGTTTCCCTAACTCAGACTCGAGTTATTATCTTCCAAGCATGTTAGTGGATGAATTTTATTAATTATTCCACATCTTTGATTATTGATTCGCACTTAATGCATGTTGCATATGTTCATCAGGTATGAAAGGCTGATCACCTTCATTACCATAAGGTTCAGTTAATTTGTTCATGGTCATTATTGACATCCTATATTATTGAATTCAGTCATTCAATTATTAAAATTCTGATTCATGCTCTTTCACAATTATTATATTGTTGAAAAGTTCTAAAGCTTATTCATTCTTTCAATCATGATATATCTTTATTGTATTTAAACTTGCTGAGCAAAGTAGTTGCTCACCCTTGCTATATCATGATAACAAATTTCAGATTTAAGGCGAACGTTCGAGGAAAGATAGTACAAAAGCAAAGGACAAGATTAGATGGTTATGCATGATAACCAAATTAATTGTCTGATGTAAATGATATGCTGTAAACTTTTTGTGAATCTAAAGGTAAATATGTATTAAAATAAAGGTTATAGACCTTGGGATATGTAGCAGAGATTATTGTATAAATAATTTATGTTTATATCTTCCGCAATAGTTGTAAATATGATGTATCGTGACGCACCAGGTCCGAGGTTCAAGGGACCCGGGTTTGGGGGCCTCACAGGTTGGTATCAGAGCTGTAGGTTATAGCTCTATGGTAAGAGTACCTTAGGATATAACCTAAAAAGATTAAGCCGTGTTTAAAAATCCTAGAGGCCAAATAGGCCAATAGGGGGTACAAGTGATGTAAGAGCCAACTATAGGCCGAATATAGGAGGCGAGAACTTTAGTAGACTCGTTGAAATTGATTTCCCAAAAACGGATCTTGTCCCCTTGTTTTAATTAATAAATCTTTACTTTAACCTTGTTAAATAAATAATTGGGGTTAGAGAAGATAAGTCTGAGAACCTTGGTGAGATTGCCAAGGGAAAGTAAAAGGAACAGAGTATATTAATTGTGAGTCTGTGAAGTGGCCTATAAGTAAGCCTTCATAAAATTGTGTATTTCTCCAAGTTAGAAGTAAGAAAAAGCAAGAGTAAGCTAGAGAGAAAGGATAATAATAATAATAAAAAAAAAACAAGATGTCAGGAGATGAAGCACTTAGAGATGTCCTGGTAGTTTGGGAGGAGCCGATAACTGCAGAGCCTTTATCCGCGGTAACTCATGAACCCGAGGATGAGGAGGAGCCGGTGGAGAATCTATTAACAGAAGTGGTAGATAGGAACGTTGAGTTGGAAAATATGGTGCAAGAACTAAAGGCGGAAGTGGAAGAACTCCGATCAGACAATTAGGAACTAGAGGCAAAAGTGGAAGAACTCCGAACAGACAAGCAGGCTATAGAAGCCCATTTGGAAGATGAGATTTTAGAAAAGTTGAGAGCGCAGGATCAGGTAAATGAATTGGAAGAAGAAGTAAGATGCAAGAACAAGAAGATGGATATAATGAGGTACGCATTTAACAAGTTGGTCGGGCGTATTCAGGATAGGGTATCCAATTACCCCGAGGAGGAAGATTCATTAGTAGGGACCAGGTTATGATCATTACCAAGGTAGAACAAGAAGAGGCCATTGAGCGTGGTCTAGGAGGTTGAGATGTGAATGGCGTATATAGATACGCCTACTTATAATGATATTAATATGTAATGCCAATTTTGTGTAAGTTAAGAGATATATTTTTGTTATCAATCCCCATGTGTATAGTATTAGAGGGATATGTTATGTAAGTGCTATAACATGCAAAGTATTATGTACTACAAGAAGCATGTTTAATAAATGTGCTTTGAAATGAATAGAGAAAGACTACCCGGTCTTAAATGAAAATAAATGATAAGAGATATCTTATGATAAGATTCTTGAAAAAGCAAAAAGAATAGTAGCAGATCATGAACAGATCTATAGCAGATGTTTAAGATGAATCCATAAAGAAATGGATTAAGTTATAAACAAGAAGATTCAAATAAGAATCTAGAAGAGTTATAAAATATGAGATACGAATTAAAGAAAAAGTTCGTATTGAGCAAAGAGTAAGCTAAAATTAGAATTATGTGGGATTTCAATTGAGGAATCACGTGATAGCTGAGTTGTACAAACCTTTGTATGGGCAGGGGTTTTGTGCTTGGTCTAACGACTACTCATTTTATCACATCAATAATCATTGAAATATTGGTGTCGCGATATCGATATACGTATGACGAGAAGGTGATTCTTTTCTCATATATATATATATTTGATAGTTAGAGAATATTAAAATTAGGTGCGAGTTCTTTAAACTCATACGTATGGTAAGTTCGTGACTCATAATCGTATGGCGGAACCCCTCAGCGAATGGACGATTTTGGTCTGACTAGGATAAGTTCCTAAACCCATATGATTGTGGTAAGTTCCTGAACTCCGAACGTGTGGTATGTTTGATGAACTGTACTGGAGTATAGAAAGGTTGTGGATGAAGAATTGAGGATTTTTAGTATAGTAAGCTTTAAGGATGATAGAAATAGATAGAATTATTAGGCAATGGATCATTAGAAGAAATTGAAGTTGATGAGGAGACATGGATATTCCAAATCTTCTAGCTATGTTAGACTTCAAAATTTATTGACTTCGTGCTGACATATACACTTTTGCTCTTCGAAATATGTATGGGGCCAGATTTCTGGACTAAGGATTTTAAATGTACTATTATTCATATGTCTATGCTAATAGTTTTGGCTAGACAAAGTTGATTTGAAAATATCAAAATGTATTTTTAAATTGTCATAAATGCATCATGAAACCTGGTGTAGAATGACAGATGATGGAGTCATCAATGCAGATTAACCTAGTGTTGGATGTGATCATAGTATCGTCAACCCACTATGGTATGATGTAGTATGACAAAATCACGAAATGACGGAATCCTCAATGGACTGTAGAAACAGTGCGGTATCGTGACGTCATAAAATGATTTTTGTTTTTTTTAAAGTATGAAAAAGTATGCCAATTGAGTTGGCTAAAATAATTCGATTGATGTCCGGATTGTTAACAAAAGTCTAAGCTATTTGATTCGGCTAGACAAATGTTGAAATATGTTTATGCAAGCATTATTTGAGAATTTATGCCTAAACCAAATTGTTTTGGTGCGGAATTTTGTAGTAAGCTGAGGTGAACAACCCTATTTTGGGGTATTTGATGTCGGAATAATCCCGACTGACCCTATGGTAGTCAAGCAAACACATATAGTCGCTTAGCTAGAAAGTTGTGCACAACGTCAAAGTACTAAAGGCTTGGCGTACGGAGGTAGATTACCTTTTTCTTAATTGAAATCGGTAGGGATAGTAATACCCGTAAACCTCTATGTTCATGGTCTTTATGAGGTAGATTACCTTTTCTTAATTGAAATCGGTAGGGGTAGTAATACCCGTAAACCTCAATGTTCATGTTCTTTATGGCTCCCAGCAGGGGTAGATTACCTTTTTCATAATTGAAATCGGTAGGGGTAGTAATACCCGTAAACCTCTATGTTCATAGTTTTTATGAGGTAGATTACCTTTTCTTAATTGAAATCGGTAGGGGTAGTAATACCCGTAAACCTCAATGTTCATGTTCTTTATGGCCCCCAGCAGGGGTAGATTACCTTTTTCATAATTGAAATCGGTAGGGGTAGTAATACCCGTAAACCTCTGTGGTCATGGTCTTTATGGCCCCTTAGCAAAATATGAAAAGTTTTTAAGGAATATTTTATTTCCTATTTATTCAAGTTACTTCACAATTATTAAACAATTGTTGAAGGTTCCTATTATTCGGGAAACTAATTTTGGGAAGAGTGATTATCCCAAGGAGAAATAGTCGTAGAATGCGACAACTTTAAGTGAATCCTTGAAAGAGGACAGTGTAAAGGTTAGATTGAAAACCTAGTTTTGAGGGGTAGAATAAACAAAGATGAATGCGTTGAAATTTCGAGGACGAAATTCTTAGAAGAAGGGGTGAATGTAATATCCTGAATATTTATGAGTTAGTAAATCATGATATTAAATTATTATGATGATTGTGGCATACAATGATCCTTATAAAAGGAAATTGATGGGTTAAACATAGGATAATACTCAGAGATTAAATAGGTAATATGAAACCTATGTTATAGTAATACGTTAAAATTTATTCAACGATAAAATTTTGGAAGAAATTAGACGAAAACCGAGTAAGAGGTTTGATATTCGTGATTCCGAGGACGGAATCCTTATAAGGGGGGAAGAATGTGACGACCCGAGCATTTATAAGATTTATTAATAAAATCTTGGATGATGATTAAAGGTTAAAGAATAAAACCTCGATGGGAATTTGTGGATTTATTGAAAATTTCTAAAAAAAAAAAAAAAAAAAACCTATATGTTTACTATTTGAAAGAGAATTGAGAGAATAAGGGTTACAAAATTCAAAACCCCGAATGGAACTATACTTGAATATAGTTAAGAACAAGGTATTATGTTACCTTTAACTTTACGTGAATTAAGGAAAGAGATTATGTAAAGATACATATGGAAAAAGAAACGGTTTGCTGAATTAGTGTATTCGGTTAGCTGAATTAGAAAAACAGTTTGCTGTATTAGCGATGTTAGCTTGTTATAATAAGGAACAAGAGAATGAGTATATGTATAATTATATATATACCTATACTTAGAAAGTTTAATTAAATTGATCATATAGATTAATGGAAATTGAGCCTGAATGGTAGTTGCAGAGAACCCAAAGATATTAAATTGGGAAGAGATGAACTAGGTGCGGTAGTGTTAATTAAATGAGCCTAACCTAGTAGTCAAGTATTAGAAGTTTAATAAAAGTCCAAGAAGGGATGAAGATCATGGTAAGTGAACTGTATATGGCAAGCCATATAATAAAGGTTTGTGGAGCTTAGCAAATAGTAAAAAGAGATTTTTGATAAAAACATGAGGTTAAATGTCAAGCCTATTATATAGAAAATATTAATTATTTAATGATAAAGTGAATATATATATTATGAATATGTATATTTATCGACGGTGTAGAGTATAATAAAAGAACTATATAACCTAATATACTATATATTAGGAATGAAAAATTTAATAACCGAAAGGGTTATAGCTATTGAAAAAGCATAGTGTTTGATCTATGTGGTTTATATGGTATGTCTCAACATATTAAATTATGTTGAGGTATATATAGAATGGATATGAGAGATAAATGAATAGCAATCTTATGAGATTGTATATATAATTGTTTATTATATAATAAACAAATAACATGAAGTATTGTAAATTAATCTTTATATGATAAGTATGAGGATTAATGATGGCGATTGAAATGTACTAGTAAAAGTAATGTGAGAGAGACTTATTTTAATATATCTCAGTTATTATTTATTTTAACTTAATTAAGGAAGAATTTAATTGAGTTATATAAATAAATGCAAGTGAATAATTATTTTAAATTCTAAATTTTGTGGAAAAGAAATCCTAATTAAATATTAGGATAAAGTGATTATGTGGGTTGAATTATTTTGAAGAGAAGATATTATTTGAATATCTTATTTACTAAATAAATTTCCATTTATAAGGTAAATATATTAAGTTATATTTACTATATGTAAATAAATTGATATAAATAATTTATAATGTGAGAGAATAAATTTATTATTTATTTTCTATATGTGATGTGAAATGTGTATGACGTTTAATAAATATATATAAATATATATATATTATATATATATATGTATTTATTTATTTATTTGTTTTATAAAAAGAATTATAAAGAAAGCCTTGTAACCTAATATTTTATATTAGGAAAGGTAATTAAATAACCTAAAGGTTATGATATTGAGCAATTTTAGTATTTAAAATATATACTAACATAAGAGATTTATTTTATTATCTCAAGGTATTATTTACTTTTTTTTAAACCTAATTAAGGTAAGCTTAATTGGGTTATATGAATTAAATGCACATGAGTTAATTACTTTAATAAGCAAATAATGCAATTAGAATATATTAATTTGGGCAAATGAGGAAGGAATGCTTCGGTTAAGGATGGGAGTAATAAAAAGGATTGGGAAAAAGATAATGTATATATATATATATATATATATGTGTGTGTGTGTGTGTGTGTATAAGAAAGGATAAGAAAAAGAAAAAGGGTATTCCTCAATTACTCTTCATTTCTCATTCTCGGTAAAACCAAAAGGAATAGAGAGAGAGAGAGAGAGAGAAATCCGATCGGGAGGAAGAGAGAGAGAAAGCTCGACCATGGAGGAAGAAGAAAGCAAGGAAGGAAGCCATGGAAGATCCATGGAAGGAAAGAGAAAGAAAAGGAAATGAAATCCAAAAAGGTAAAACTCAAAACTCTATCCATTTTTTTGTGATTAAGCTTGGATCTAGTTTTGGGTTAGTGTTATTATACTTTATATTGATAGATCTACATGATTTATGATGATTCATGGTTGGATCTAGAGGTTTGATGGGTTATCAAGCTTGAATCTAAGAAATAATTTCTTAAAACTCTAAAACCCCCATTTTCTTTTGATCCTTAGATCCGCTTAGTGGGTATGGATGAAAAATTGTATAGATTTAATATGTTGTAATATTACGAGTTACGAGTTCATAGAACTTGAAATCATTTGATTTGGTTGTGTAAAACTCAAGATACGAAAATCAAACAGAGAGAAGAGAAAGAACGAGGGAGCTGCTGTCCAAAATTAGAAAATTAAGGACTAGCTAGATTGTTCTAAAAATTCTGGGCTTTTGGTATGTTATTGTACACTGAATAAGCTTTCCATAGACTCCGAAATGGACCAATTTCGACTTCGGAGCAAAAAGTTATGGCCAATCTAAGTAATAGGCAAAACTGTCCAGCGAAATTCGGGGTCAGCCCCTTTTACGTGCGATTTCTGTATTGTTGTGTTGGGAACTGGAAACATTTCAGTAGGACAAAATTATAGATACGGAAGTTAGCTTCGCGTGGCCACTAGAATCACCCAAAAATTGTAAATAACGAAGAAGTTATGACTGTTTAAGCGAGGTTGGGTCTGGAAAAAAAAAAGAGATCACGAGCTGCTACTGCTGGGCTGTTGGGCGCATGGATGGGACGCGCGCGGGCACGTGCGGGCGTGGTGCAGGCTGGGCGCGCGCGGTCGCGTGGCTGCCGAGCTGACCTTGGCCGTGCAATGCGATTTTGACATCCAAAACTAAAATAAGCATAACTTTTGCGTACGAAGTCCAAATTTGATAATTCAAGATGTTTTAAAAAGCTTAAGGATAATGCTACAATTTTATGTAATAAAAACTAAAATTTGAGATTTTGGGAAAAGGTCATAATGGGCATTTTGGAGATGTTGCTCGACCGGATGCGAACGAAAGGTGTCGGGCATGCGTTTTATGAACCGTAAAGCGTTCCGAACCTACTAATTACCGTTCTAAGTATTATAAAGTGTAAATCTTGAATAGTGAGGTAAAGATTAACCATAATGGGTTATATTTTAAAAGTTTAAATACTTAACTACATGTTAAGTATAAATGGGAGAAGTTATGCGAAAGCATGATTAAAGATTTTCTTTTATTAATCTAATATACATCCAAAACGATGTGGAGACATTCGATAAAGACTTAACTACATGTTAAGTATTAATTAAAAGAAATACCTTGAGAGTATAATATGAAGTTAAATGATGACTTGAATGTTGATGTAATAATTCTATTAACCTAATAAACATGTGAAGGATGTGAATACAATAGTATAAGAACTTAGCTAAAGTGTTAAGCAAACATTAAAAAGAAGTTGCCTAAAGGCAAGATGGGAGAGTTATTTAATTAGCTTTAATGAAGATAATACATTGATATAATGTAACTTCAGACTAAGACTACTTAACCAAACGTTAAGTGTCGATCAAAAGAGAACTTTAAAGAAGGATAAGACGAACGTTAACCTTAATAATGTTAACGATAATTATACATCCAACGTGATGTAAAGATAAGATTTAAGACTTAACTAAATGTTAAGTAGCAATCGAAGACAGTTATAAAGGGACTTGATATAAAAGGTTACATAATTAACCTTAATTAATTATATGGAATGAGAGGCTCTCAATACGAAGTCAAGTCAAGCTTTAAACATTTAACCGACTGTTAAATGTCAACTAAAATAGGAATTTACAGTTGAATCCAGCTTGCTGGATTGTAGTATCTGGCTTGCTGAATTGGTAAATATGGTTTACTGAATTAGTGAATCCAGGGTGCTGGATTGTAGGATAGTTCGAATCCAGGTTGCTGGATTAGATGTTAGTTTAAATCCAGGTTGCTGGATTAGTATGTTTAGATAATCCAACTTACTGAATTAGGTGTTCAGGCTTAATGGATTATAAAGAAAGACTTATAAAATGAAAGACTTAGTGTTAAGTCATACAGTTTATAATAAAATAGTGGTACAATCGTACTCTTTAATAGTTGATGTATAGTATCTGGGCTAAACGATTCCTTCAGGGAGCGAAGGTATATACGAACTAGCAACCGATCTAACTCATTGCGAAAACAGTGTAGATGAGACGGAAACTAGTTTGTTGGTTGTTTGTGGGAAACCACTCAGTATACTATATTGAACCCTGTTAAAGACTCGATGTGTGCTAGTTTTAAAATTATGAACGTGTAAGGTGCTATCTAATATTTGCTTATGTGTTTAAATATTAGAAGTAGTGTTATGAGGTATATGTGTTGCTAATTGAAAGATCAATTTTATAACTGATAGGTCTTTCATAAGAGATTAAGTTAGATTGCGTAGCAGTAATCGACGGTACAGACAAGTTTCCTTAACCTTACTCAAGTTTATATTGAGCAAGTTTCCCTAACTCAGACTCGAGTTATTATCTTCCAAGCATGTTAGTGGATGAATTTTATTAATTATTCCACATCTTTGATTATTGATTCGTACTTAATGCATGTTGCATATGTTCATCAGGTATGAAAGGCTGATCACCTTCATTACCATAAGGTTCAGTTAATTTGTTCATGGTCATTATTGACATCCTATATTATTGAATTCAGTCATTCAATTATTAAAATTCTGATTCATGCTCTTTCACAATTATTATATTGTTGAAAAGTTCTAAAGCTTATTCATTCTTTCAATCATGATATATCTTTATTGTATTTAAACTTGCTGAGCAAAGTAGTTGCTCACACTTGCTATATCATGATAACAAATTTCAGATTTAAGGCGAACGTTCGAGGAAAGATAGTACAAAAGCAAAGGACAAGATTAGATGGTTATGCATGATAACCAAATTAATTGTCTGATGTAAATGATATGCTGTAAACTTTTTGTGAATCTAAAGGTAAATATGTATTAAAATAAAGGTTATAGACCTTGGGATATGTAGCAGAGATTATTGTATAAATAATTTATGTTTATATCTTCCGCAATAGTTGTAAATATGATGTATCGTGACGCACCAGGTCCGAGGTTCAAGGGACCCGGGTTTGGGGGCCTCACAATTGTACTTCTACTTTATTATAAATCTTATGACTTAACACTAAGTCTTTCATTTTATACGTTCTCTTTATAATCCATTGAGCCTGATTCCCTAATCCAGCAAGTTGGATTATCTACACATACTAATCTAGTAACCTGGATTCAAACTAGCATCCAATCCAGCACCCTGGATTCAAACTATCCTACAATCCAGCAACCTGGATTCACTAATTCAACAAACTGTTTTCTAACCAGCACATTGGATTCAAACTAACTTACAATTCAGTAAGCTAGATTCACTAATTCAGCAAACTATATTCATTAATTCAGCAAACTATATTCATTAATTCAGCAAACTATATTCACCAATTCAGCGAGCCGAATACCACAATCCAGCAAGCCGAAATATGAATACAGCAAACCGTATTGGAAGCTGCATTCTTAAAATGACTTAACCTCTTTTAAAAAATCAATTTTTATTTTCTTCAAATCTTACTACACATATGTACATATATTCCATATACAAAAATACTTTCCTTTTACCTCTTTGATCTTTCCTAACCTAGATAGATGATGAAGTGGCCTATTCTTCCTTGATTCCTCTTTCTTCTTCCTTCTTTGATTCTCCAGGGTTCTTCTCAATACACACATAAAATTTCTTCTCTCACAAACCCTCCCTTTTCTCTCAATTTTCTCCCAACAAGAAGAACACTGAAGAACTAAAAACTTATACGTATATTATTACCTAGCCATCAGTTATACAAACCAAGAGTCTCAGCAGTTACAAATACCAAGAGTCTCAGCAGTTACAAATACCAAGAGTCTCAGCAGTTATGGAATTGAAGGGTCACTAGGCCATGTTTGGCTAGAACCCAAAAATTCCCTTTTAGCTTATTTTAATAATCCTTTTATTATAAGATATATATATTGTCACACTTAAATTAAATTAAACCTATTATATAATTAAATCTAATTAAACTTATTAATAATTTCAATTAAAACTTACTGACCAAATTATAATTCAATTTAGCCAAACTATAATTTTATTAAATAAGTTATTTTATTCAACAAAACATTAATCCTCTAATTTAATTATTAAATTAAATTAGAATACTACTCGCGTAATAAAATACGCACTAAAACGCTTAATTAAATTATTCTACAATAATTTCCATCGAATGTTTATTCGATAAACATTTTAATCTATGAGATTCATAATTATACCACATTAACATGTTATATTTATATGTAGCACGTTACCTTCTCATTTTATTAAAACAATTATATTCTCAGTAATTCCTTATTTTAATTAAATAAATCACTTACATTATTATGAAATTTAATTCACAATAATTTCTATTGTCCACAAGACATAACAATCAAATTATTTTATTTTATAATATAATTTCAACTTACTAATATTCAGTAAATATATATTTTTTAATAATTTCCTTTATTTCATTCAATAGTTTAATTAACTATGAAAACCTCTTTCCCTAAATACACGAATATAATTCTCTTTACATCAAATCATATATTTCATAATATAAAACACATATATACACATACTCAAACTCAAAACGTCTCGTAATAAGAATTTTATTTATTAAATTCTTATTTAATAATTTCTACAAATCTGGGTTGTCACATCCTTCCCTCCTTATAAGGATTCCGTCATTGAAATCAACGAAACCTCCCTTACTCGGTTTTCACTAAATCTCTTTCACAATTATCGCTGAATAACTTCAACGCACTAAATCTCTTTCACAATTATCGTTGAATAACTTCAACGCATTACCTTAGTGTAGGTTTTATTTAATCACCTTCACTTAAACTTGAAACACTTCGAGTATTATATATTCTTTAATCCTTTAACGCATTCACTTCCTTTCTCCAAGGATCATTGCATAACATACTCATTGTAATCATTTAATATCCTGATTTAGCATCGCATAAGTATTCGGGATATCACATTCACCCCTTCTTCTAAGAATTTCGTCCTCGAAATTTTGATTTACTAATATTCGTTCCTTCCATTTATAAAAATGGACTCTATATTAATCTCTACTTATTCATTGGATTCTACAACTAAGTTCTTTCTCTAGAGACCTTTCTAAGATCATCGCATTCTTCACATCTTTCTCTTCTAAAAATTTCTCATCATTAGTCATCATCAACTAAATTTATCTCTTTCCTTTTCTGGAATTTTATTTCTTTCTTGGATTTATTCTAATTTGTTTAACTTACTCATCACCACATATTGCATTCTACGTCTTACCCTTTCTTAAGGAATATTTTCTTTCCATTTCCACCTTTCGAAAGAATAAGAATCTTCCACAATTATTCAATAATTGGGAAGCAGTATGAATAACTCAGAAATTTGAAAGATTCATTCAAAACTTTCAATATCATGCTAAGGAGTCGTAAAGACTTGAACCTTGTCCTAGGTTAACAGATATTTCTATTGTAACCTTTAACAGTCAAAAGACTATGGACCATCTCTTCTCGTACTCCAGGTGATCAGCCCTTCGTACTATGTATTGTGCACATACATATTAACGCTATTGCATATCCCCCATTATAGAGTTGGTTCACCTCAGACTTAATACAAATTTTGCACCAGAATAAACTGGTTTGGCATAAAATCTTAAAGAATTCTTGAACTTTATAAACACCTTTCAATAGTTGTCTAGCTGAATCAATTAGCATAGACCTTGAACAACAATTCGGATATTAGTCAAAATATTTTTAGCCAACTCAATTGGCATATCTTTTCATAGCTTAAAAGAAAACTAAAATTCTTTTATGATGTCACGATACCGTATCGTCTTAATAGTACGTTGAAGATGCCGTCATTTTAGGACTTTGTCATACTACATCATACCATAGTGGCTGACGATCTTTCGATCACATCCAACACTAGGTTCAATTGCATTGATGGCTCCATCGTTCAAAATATATTTTGATAATTTCAAATTATTTTTGTCTAGCTGAAACGATTAGCATAGACGTACAAATAATAGCACCTTTTTAAAACTCATTGGCTCAAACATTGACCTAATATATTTTTTTTTGAGAATTCAAAATTGCGAATTTCAGCACGATGTCAATAAATTTTAAAAATCTAGCATAGCTAGAAGATTCGGAATATCCATTTCTCTCCATCAACTTCAATCTTTACTTATTGCTCCATTACTCAATCATTCTATCATTCTTCAATATCATCAATGCTCTCTATTCCCTAACGTTTCTATACCCAATGTAGTTCATCAAACTTACCACACTTTGGAAGTTCAGGAACTTACCACAATCATATGGGTTTAGAAACTTATCCTAGTCAGACCAAAATCGTCCATTCGGTGAGGGGTTCCACCATACGATTATGAGTCACGAACCTACCATAAGTATGAGTTTTAAGAACCGCACCTAATCTTAAATATTCTCTAACTATCAAATATAAATATGATAAAAGAATCACATTCTCGTCATATGTATATCGATAGTGCGACACCAATATTTCAATGATTATCAATATAGGAAGCTAAGTGGTTGTCGAACCAACTCGACCACTAATCAATATAGGAAGCTGAGCGGTTGTTAAACCATGGACAGATCCCGTCCCATACCAGAATTTGTTCAACTTAACCACTATATTAATATAGGAAGCTAAGTAGTTTTCAAACCAAGCACAAATTCCCGTCCCATACCAGGAATTGTACAACACAGCCACTAACATGAGTCCTCGATTGAAATCCCACCTAATTTCATCTTGCTCTTAACTTACTCTTTGCTTGATACGAGATATTCGTATTACATTATCCATAACTCCTTGTGAGTTTACCTCGTACTATTTTATAGTACCATCTCTTTATAGCGTCATGCTATAACTATTCAATCATTTAAGATCCTCTGACATTTTATAACTTTAGCAGATCACGTCGTGATCTCATTCCATCATCAATTCTTCTTACGATTCTTTCTTATCTCATGATCATCTCATTCTATGATCTTCTTTATTCTTCTCTTTTTAATCACGTTATCTTATGATTAATCAACTCAGGTGTTCCATGTTCTTTTAGCTCTTCAGGTTCTTCTTTGGACCTAATCATTTTATCATAATCTTGTCTCACATGAACTCTCTAAACTCTATTTGAGTTCATCTTTATCATTAATACCATTTTCATCTTATAGACATCGTCTATTTAATAATACCATTTTTATTACTGGAGTCAGGTAACTCCTGGTTCTCATCTTATATAACTCCTCAAGATTCTTCTTTGAATCTTCTTGTTTATATATCGATTCTTCCTTTAAGAATATCTAACTTCATTTATATTATTCACTATTTTATTCGAGTTTACTACGCGTCATTCGCGTCTTCTTCTTGTAACGTTTTTAGGTCTTAACTCATCTCATGCATCTAGCTATATAAAAAGAATTACTTCTTAATC
Organism: Aralia elata; assembly: GCA_034770075.1. Taxonomy (NCBI): domain Eukaryota; kingdom Viridiplantae; phylum Streptophyta; class Magnoliopsida; order Apiales; family Araliaceae; genus Aralia; species Aralia elata. The sequence continues at coordinate 608,299 of JAVJAP010000022.1, read as the reverse complement.
ATACGCATCTATAATTCTATACTTAATACACATCGAGTCTCTAATAGTGTTCAGTATAGCACCTGAGTGGTTTCCCACAAACAACCAACAAACTAGTTTCCGTCTCGTCTACACTGTCTCTCACAGCGAGTTAGATTGGTTGCTAGTTCGTATCAACCTCCGCTCTCTGAAGGAATTTTTTAGCCCAGATACCATACATCAACCATTAAAGAATACGATTGCACCATAAGTATACTTAACTTACTATTCTTTAAACTCTATCATCTTCACCTCTCTTCTCTAAGGTTATAGCCTAAGGTACTCGTACCTAAGGTTTCTAACTTATCAGCTCTGATACCAACTGTAACCACCCCAAATTCTGAACAATCCAACACTCCACGTCGGTCGTTAACAATACATCCTCATTCTAACTTTACAACATTGTTCAATGTTAAACTTAATAAAAATGCGGAATAATTCAAACTTTTCTATTACAAATCATTCTCGATCCCAAAATTTTCAACCTTTACATCTAAATATCTTAGAATCATGCTAATATCATGACTCGCCTTGTCGAACTTGCTACAAAAGTTTACACCTCAATACAAACTTTACAACTCAACATAAATACATTTATTGAAAACTTAACATAATTCAGGTAATAACTTCAACTAAAACATTGAATTTTCATGCATCATTTCGATCCATGTCATTTTTTTTTTGTTAACCGTGGGTTTTTCGGACGCATCCGGACTAATCCCGCTGAACCCGGGTCAGCCTTTTCATACGGGTTTGCACCCGCGTCCCCGTGGCCACATCGGAGCATTATTAGTGCCCCTCCAAGTGTTGCTAGTGGGAGTCGATCCTGAGTCGTCCGGGTTTACGGTTCGTTCCTAGGGCGGCTTGCACCACTGCGCCACTTGTTGTGGTTGATCCATGTCATTTGGGTAGCACATAATGTTACCTTGAATCTTTAACCTGCAAAAGTGGTTATTTGAAAGAATGAGCTCGACAGCTCAGCAAAATCTAACAGTTTGCATGCATCACATAGCACATAGATAACATGCTCATCATCTAAGTCATAATCATTTGACTAAACATATCATACATAATGATCAACACATATCAAGTAAAGATTGAGTCCTATACCTCAATCTACATTCTTTACTTAACGAACGTAGTCATATTTTGACTTTGTCGTTTCATAATTGCAACATATATAAAATACAACCTGCTTTTACCCATAAATATAAATCAGTTAATCATTTAGTTCACATAACAAATAGGAACTGAAAGACTTGCCTAGTTCGTAGTTTACCAAGTACCATAACCAGCTTATATTTATCTGTGCTTCATGTATCCTTCACGATATATATAATCATGTACATCATTTATTAGTCACATAGCAATACTTAGTATTAGTCTACTCTACATTTCATAATCCTTCATTTTTATTCTCTATACAATTCTCAACTTAGAAATTAAATTCTCCTTATAAACTTTCATTTTATTGCATCTCACTTTAATCGACACTTAACATTTAATTAAATCTTAAACTCTTCTTTACATTAGACGTATAATGTTTATTAACACTTCAGGATTCACTCACATCCGATCTCATTTTAATATTCTAACCGTCACCTGAAAATAAATGGGCAATTGCTTACAACATCACAGTATCTTAACATTCGTTTAATATATTAATCCAAGCTTTAAACATGCATATGATAACATAGCATAGCCACAAAGAAAAAGAAAATTTTTCTTTTTATTATTCCTGTTCCATCGCCGGGGCGGTGGTTTCCTTTACAAAGTAACCGCCGGGGCGAGGCTATCGTCGGGGCGAGGATTCTAGTTCACTTTTGTCGTCGGGGCGATGTCACCGCCGGGGCGGCAAACCCAGTTCATTTCTACCGCCAGGGCGGTAGACCCGACTGTCAGCTCCTACAGTTCGCGAACTAATGAAATTCTAGGCCAAATTTCCCAAATTCTACCATCCGACTCACAAATTAAACATATCCAGACATCAAACATGTTGTAAAACAAATACTCAACACGTTTCTAACAATTCTAACAATACCCAAAGCTTCAACAACCAATATAGAGGCCTAAAATCAAAGTTCTTGTTAAATTTTATAAATTAACACACTTAGCGAAATCAAGCACCACAAACCCGATTCTAAACCATTTTGATTCATTCTTTTTGCAAAGTTTTCATCTCTCAGGATATAACAACAACTAACCATCAATTTATAGATTACTTCATGAATCAACACCCAATTTTGATCATGAAACAAACCATATATATACAATACAAATAAAGTCTAATTCGTTATCTTTTAGAACATAATCCAAATTTGATTATTAGAAAATCCATAATAGAGGGTATATAACAGATTATATACATAAGAAACATATATATCATAACCCTCATCAATTCATACTACAAAATTCATTTTTCAGAAAACCTATATTCTACAAAAATAAACATACAAAGGTTTAGAATATGATTTCTTACCTCTTTGATCTTCCCTAACCTAGATAGATGATGAAGTGGCCTATTCTTCCTTGATTCCTCTTTCTTCTTCCTTCTTTGATTCTCCAGGGTTCTTCTCAATACACACATAAAATTTCCTCTCTCACAAACCCTCCATTTTCTCTCAATTTTCTCCCAACAAGAAGAACACTGAAGAACTAAAAACTTATACGTATATTATTACCTAGCCATCAGTTATACAAACCAAGAGTCTCAGCAGTTACAAATACCAAGAGTCTCAGCAGTTATGGAATTGAAGGGTCACTAGGCCATGTTTGGCTAGAACCCAAAAATTCCCTTTTAGCTTATTTTAATAATCCTTTTATTATAAGATATATATATTGTCACACTTAAATTAAATTAAACCTATTATATAATTAAATCTAATTAAACTTATTAATAATTTCAATTAAAACTTACTGACCAAATTATAATTCAATTTAGCCAAACTATAATTTTATTAAATAAGTTATTTTATTCAATAAAACATTAATCCTATAATTTAATTATTAAATTAAATTAGAATACTACTCGCGTAATAAAATATGCACTAAAACGCTTAATTAAATTATTCTACAATAATTTCCATCAAATGTTTATTCGATAAACATTTTAATCTACGAGATTCATAATCATACCACATTAACATGTTATATTTATATGTAGCACGTTACCTTCTCATTTTATTAAAACAATTATATTCTCATTAATTCCTTATTTTAATTAAATAAATCACTTACATTAATATGAAATTTAATTCACAATAATTTCTATTGTCCACAAGACATAACAATCAAATTATTTTATTTTATAATATAATTTCAACTTACTAATATTCAGTAAATATATATATATTTTTTAATAATTTCATTCATTTCATTCAATAATTTAATTAACTATTAAAACCTCTTTCCCCAAATACACGAATATAATTCTCTTTATATCAAATCATATATTTCATAATATAAAACACATATATACACATACTCAAACTCAAAACGTCTCGTAATAAGAATTTTATTTATTAAATTCTTATTTAATAATTTCTACAAATCTGGGTTGTCATAGGGTCAGGCTGGACCGGGTCGGGTCAGGCTGGACCGGGTTGGGCCGGGTCGGACCCAGTAAATTTTTTTCGCGAGTCCAAAACTTATAGTTTTGTACAAAATGATTAAACATGCTTATTAATTGTACCCTATTAATCATTAAAGACTTAGTGAATTTATAAAGCGAAAATCATTAATTGAATTACAAATCCCGTTTGGGTAGGCAATCAATGTATTTTGATGATGTAATGACTGTATTGAACCTAGTCCTTACGTGACTAATATTTATGACGATTTTAATGAACTGTAGGATATTATTTTTGAAGGACAATTAACGTCAAGATTTTAACGCACGCGCAAGGCAAGTTCCTTACTCAACCCTTATTTAATTGTGCGAGTTTTTCTTAACTCATTTATCTATCGAGCAAGTCTCCTATCTTATTTAAGTTATTATTGTGCAAGCTTACTTACCCTACTCAAAATTATATTCGAGCAAATATTATTTATTGAGCAAGCTTATTGAGTTTCTTGACTCCGTTCAAAGTTACTTATCAATTTAGCAATTAGTGTGCTAGTATTCATACTTTTATTCAAGTATTGGAATGAAAGCTCATTTCATACAATGTTATATATTGTGTGATTCCAAAGATTATGAATTGTTATTCATTCAAGATATTATTGATGCTGTTATGCATGTTGTTAAACCTTAAAGTTCTTTATTCCATAAACTGTTTGAAAGCTATGCCAAAGCTAATTGTTCCAGCTAGACACTTATTGATTTGTTTATTGAAATGAGGTTAAGTCCTCCAACTATTATTGTTGTTAAGTAAAACTGTCCGATCAAATTATTTTGGTTCAGACTCCCATGTAAAGCTGAAAAGAACAACCCTCATAACAGGGGAAATTATATAAACGTCGGGGAACCGACACGAGCGTAAATGGAAAATGTCAGGGTTATGCATAACGTCAGGTACCTTAGGCTGATCACTTATTGTACCAATTTTGTGGATTATCGGATAAATTTTCAGTAATTCTAGATAGAGTTCGGTGCGTTGGTGCTCACTCAGTATTGATTAGTCCATTTCTTTGGGAAACTTTGAAATCCTTGGATACTTCAGAAATCCTTCGGTTCATAGTAACCACTATAACGGTGGTAAAAGAAGTTGTTTATTTCCTTGAGTTAGCTAAATGTTTACTCTTGTGAGCTAAAGTCATTCATGTGATTATTCACTACTATTATACTTGCGGGGCAAATTTATTGCTCACCCTTGCTTTCTTTAAAATATTTCAGTTAGTGCGGCACGTGGCGAGAACTCAGGAAAAGATAAGGGAAAGGGGAAAGCTACTGATTAGTTGTATTTTGTTGTTCTAGAATTACCGTTTGTATTAAGACTTATTTATTGACGTTGTGTATTAAGACATATTTACCCTTTATGTATTATGTTGTGTTTTGTAGTAGTCGTGGTTTCGAGACTTGGGACAGGATTATTTATGTTATATCAATGTAAATATTCCTCCGCTATGAGTTATCGATTGTATCATGCTTCTATTAGATAATGATGAACCAGGTCCGTGGCTTAGGAGACGCGGATCTGGGGGCGTCACACTTGCCTTGTGGTGACACAACAAACTCATATTAAACATTTAATACTCTATTGCTTTACCATGCTAGAAGGCGACGTTCGATATTCCGAATATCTTTGAACGCTTAGGAATTAATATGATTTCTTTGAGCGGTTTATTATTATTAGTCTCATTTTGTTTACCACGCATGCACACACACACACACACATATATATATATATATATATATATATATAAAATACGCGTCATATTATTTAATATGCGAAGCATATTGGATAATATAATATATATATATATATATATATATATATATATATTAACCATGCACATATAGAATACTATATTCTAACCGGATTGATTATGGATTTTTATTCTAGTTTGGTTCACTAGAGCCACCAAGTGAACTAGGAGGTCAAACCTAGGGTGCAAAAATTAAATTTAAATATAACTATTACATTTAAAACCCGGGCTCCATTACAAACGGGTTTTCAAGCGCTCCTTGCTCATTTGTCTCCAATTCTTTAAAATAATTCTAACTAATCCTATTACATGAACTATTTAAAATAAATAGAAACCTTGATCAGCAGCCAAGGGGAAGTACATAGGAGAGCGATAAAATTTACATTAAGAAAAATTAGAGAAGACGAGGTACGCAGACCCCATTTATAAAAAACCCATACATTCAAGCATCCTCTAAAATAAATCCAATCACACATTAGTCAATAGTTCATAATCAATCCCTATTTATTATCATACATATCTCTATATGCATCAATAAATAATATTCATCTCATGAATAATAAATCCATTCCATATATGCATTGATATCAATTAATGGACAAACGTTTTGCTAATATTTAGTTTTTGAAACAAAATAAACTCTTTTATTTTAATCAAAAAACCAAATCCAAATTAAACTCCTTTAATTTTAGCAATCTGAAATCATATTTCAGATAAAATAAACATCTTTACTTTAAAATTTTATCAATTAAATAAACCATTTATGTTAATTGAGAAAAACAAAAAAATTTCAAACTCTGCATAGCGGCGCGGCCGCGCTCCAAATTGAACTAGTAGCGGCGCGGCCGCGCTGCACCCCCAGAAACGTTTTCTGGGTTCGGACGCGGTCACGCCGCAATGCAGATTTGGGAAAAAAATTTCTGCCCAAAATCCAATCGTATCGCATATCAATTCATACATGAAATCATCAAAATCAATAATTAACACAAGGATTAAGCTCTGATACCACTGTTGGGTTTGTATATAACGCAAACATGCAATCAAAGTACATAAATAGGGCGGAAGCGTGATAAAACGGATTTTAAAATTTTTCATACAAACTATCACCATGATCTTTCCTTATGTTCAATTATCAATTAACGAAAGAGATAGAGATAGAGAATTATACCCTCATGAATCAAAGCTTCCTCGGGTACAAGTTCACCTCCAATTCCTTCGCGTTCTCCTTGAATTCCACCGACTAAATTCCTTCGCTTGATCAACGTTAGCCATCCAAGTGTTTGTCCTCTAGAGGTGATCCACCAAGGAAGAATAGTTGTTCAAGAAGATGGGTGCTAGTAAAACCCTAATTTCTATCTTTATAGAAATTGCAAGTACCCTCCACAATCTCATGCAAGAGTGTGTAACCATAATCTGTGATAAGACTTCTCTTATTTATAGATGTAGGAAAACCCTCCCCTAAACTATTTAGGATTAGGGTTTCTATTCTAATTAAACTCCTTTAATTAATTATCCTCCTAATCCAATTAGAAATTAATGAGAGAGTACTTTTATTAATTAATTCTCAATCCCAATTAGGAATTAAATAATAGTAATAGTAATAATAATAATAAGACTCCTCTTATTAATTTATATTTAATATTTTCAAAATATTAAATAATAAATGTGGCACCCCCAAAACCGGGTTCTCTAACCTCGGATTCGGTGCTCACAATCCATCAACATCATACACATTCTATGAACTATTACGGAATAATAAACATACATTGTTCATTTAAATAAGGTTGTACATCAAATCCCATGGTCTAATAACCTTAACTTAAAACATACCTTTAATATTACAAAAGGCTTATCTAAAATTATTACATCAAATAATACGATAATTAAACATTCACATAAGTCTATTCCTGAGTTTTGCCTTTCCCTTTATCCTTCTTAGAACTTTCCGGTCTAGCTGAAATAAATGTCATGATATAACAAGGGTAAACAACTAGTTTGCTTAGGAAGTTTAATTACAAATGAGATATATCATGATTAGAAAGGAATTTAACCTTTGAAACTTTCAACAATAAATATCAATTGTGAAAGAATAAGAGTTCAAGTTTCAATATTTGAAAGATTGAATCAATGATGCTGAGTGGTCAACAATGACTGTGAACATATACGGAGGTTGTCAGTATTTAAACTGGTCCTCTAATAAATTTTGGTAATTGAGGGGATCAGCCTCTCATACCCGGCGAATATGCATAATCACTTAATAAGATGGGCAAACCATTGTTTTCCAATATAATGCCTTAAAGTTATTCTTTTCTCAGTCTGGAATCCTTACCAAATTAATTAGTTAGGAACAACTTTTAAAATCGATTTGATTTAACAAATTTAAACATACTTGATCTAGCTGATACAACAAGCATAGATCTATCTTATAAATAGATCATGAGTGAAAGAACTTTAACTAATTCACAGTTCATTAATAATAGAATAGGAATTCAGTTGCACCAAGTGCGAATAACAATAATTATCAAGGATGTGGAATAATCAAATAATTATCCACTAATAGGTGTTGAAATAATAATTCAAGGTTGAATTAAAGAACTTGCAGTATATAAAAGTTTGTATCAATAATCAGGATCTTACACAATGTATGAAGTTGTGTAAGTTAAGAACTGGCTCAATATAAATTTCAGTAAGGTTAGGAAACTTGCCTTGATCGTTAACTACTGCTACGCAATTTAATATGACTTCTTTTGAAAGACCTATCATTTATAAGATTGATCTCTCAATTAGCATCACACATTTCACCCATAATATCATTGCTTTACATTACATTGTCTAATAGTCAGTCACATAATTTAGTATTAGACATTACATTAAAGTCTTAGTGTTATAATTATCCTTTGATAATATTTTAATC